>VDFB02185709.1:0-22157 GCA_007258455.2 Sequoia sempervirens
GGATGCCATTGTAATCTCGGCGTAAAAATCTACTTTAAATCTGCTTGAAAAAATGTCTACATATAATGAATGTAGTTATGCCAGATGCATGTCATTTGAACGTCAAATTCAAGTTGAAGAGTTTTTCCTTACGTTGAATTTGCTTTTTGATGGATGCCATTGTATCATACTCGGCGTAATGACTAATTGAATAATAAAGATATTATTTAATTATAGAAGATTGTGATAAGAGGAATGATCATTTTGAATTAAATAATGAATAATTAAATACTAAATATATTATTTAATTATAGAAGATTGTGATAAGAGGAATGATCATTTTGAATTAAATAATGATTTTAATTCAAAATTCAAGGATATTGGATAAATTGAATAAATAAATATTTATTTAATTAAAGAGAGAAAAAGCCCACAAATAATTAAATAATTAAAATAATTATTTAATTATAGTGGAAAGTGACATAGGAAATTAAATAAATAAACATTTATTTAATTTTGTTATGAAAATAAGTTTAATTAGTGACGTAATTAAATAAATAATATTTATTTAATTAGTCAAAGGGAAATAAAGATGGGAATGAATTAATTAAATTATTAAAATTATTTAATTAATAGAGGATCTATGACTTTAAAAAATAATTAAATAATTAACATTATTTAATTATGAAAATGAAGATTAGAATTATGATGAAAATTAGAGTCACAAGCCTAGGACAATTTTCAGTGTCTACAGTTTGCCCCTCTTTGATACAATGTTGTTTTATCACGTTGGGTCAAAGAATAATAAATAAAATGCCCTTGTCATGCCCCAGTGAAAGAAGGATGAGGAAGAATGACGAGGAAGTAATGGTATGCCCCCTCGAGAGGACAAGAAGGTTCGAAGAACATGAGTGTGCTCTTGAAATGAATAAGATGTGAAGGACAAAAGGATAGAGGAAATTAGATAAGGGTGATGAAGATGCAGAAAAGAATAAATGTTAGTGCAGAAAAGATGAAAAGTAAAAGACATGGTTCTTAGTATTAGCAATCTTCGATATTTTTTCGAATCACAAAAGGCTTTGCACTTTATCATCATTGGGTGGTAACTAATACAAATGGAGACAAACACCATGATATGACATAGATCAAGGTGTGCAAGGTCATCCACCTGCTAACAATAGACAGTCATAGACAAGGATTGTCTTAACTCATACTAAGGGAACAATTGCCCCAGTCTTTTTGTCAAGACAAACCATAGACAACAAACAAATAAAAGATGGGTCATGAGATGTCATCGCTCCTCTAAATCCTTCATGGGACATCCTCAAGGAAACCACTAACATGACTCAAAATCCAAAGTTAAGAGATAGTCGACAAATAATAGTTAAAGAAAAGAGAATTTTGCTACATCGTTGCCTCTCTAAATCCTTCATGGGACATCCTTGAGAAAGCTAGTAATAGGATTACAATCATAAATTCAAATGAAATGATAAGATAAATAAGCCACAAAGTCAAAGCCAGTAAAATATTTTCCAAAACTTGATATCTTTATTTGATCGTTTTGATTGATAAGATGATTGATTGATAGAGCTTGATTGTAAGAAACACATAACGGAGCAAGATGTTGAGTCCGGGTTTTGATGTTATGACTATATGTATAAGGCATGAAAAATCTTTGGTTTTAGGAAAGACGTGCATCATATAAGACGTTGAGTCTGATGTTGTTGATGTGATAACCTGTATGAGGCCTTGTTGATTGTTTGATAGTGTTTGTATGCAGGAAGGACTCATCCTGTATAAGACATAGATTGATTGTTTTGTTGATATCTGTATTCAGGAAGGACACATTTTGAATAAGATACAGGTTGATTTTGTTGATGATGTCCAAGAGCTAGAAGGATACATCTTGTAGCAAAACATGTTGCGTAACTTTGCAATTGGTTTGATCTAACTTGATGAAATTGTTGACTTGTTGATCTTGTTGGTACATGACCTAATATGATGTGCTGACAGTTGACTGTGTGTGATGATGAACCCTAAAGGATTGACCTAGTGCAGCCTTAGGGGCTCATCAATCATTTGGCCTTGCCTACACTGTGCCATGTTAATCCCAAGTAGTTCTGACTAGACTTGATCGACAAGATCGACTATAAAAAGTTTGGATTTTGTAAGGAAGATACTGGATGCTTGTAGTGCATGTGACAAACCCTAATGGACTGACCTAGTGTGGCCTCGGGGGCTCATCGATTGATGGCCTTACCTACGTTATACACGCAGAGACCTCGTAGTTTGACATGACCAATGACCTTGTCTTATAGAAAAATGGATTAAATCATGATTTTATGCAGACAAACCTAGAAGGACTGACCTAATGCCTCAGGGGAACATCGGTAGATGGCCTTGCCTACGTTCAGTCGCAAAAGCAACGTAGTTCGACAAATGACAAAGACTAACAAGTGCGACTGACTCTGATCTATTTTTTGGATTTTTGACCTGTTTTGATTTTTTTGTCTTTTTGAAGTTTTCTAATGTTTTTGGATTTTCATTCAGGACATTTTGTAATGTTTTTGGATTTTTTTAGGACTTTTTGTAATGTTTTTGGATTTTTCAATAGTTTTACATCTTTAGGATAGCCAATGTAAGAACCAATATGACACAAGTCAAGTTTTTTCCCCCAGTCGAGTATAAGACCAATTGATTATGGATATGATGGGATGGGGGATATGAAATGCACTTGATGTTAATCGTTCCAAGTTACGGGAAGGACTACTGTTTATTATGAATGGTATGTACAAATGATGGATGGATAAGATAGGTGATATGTACAGGGATAAATAATATGTACAGGGGTAGATAATATATATAAGGATAAGTGATATGTACAGGGAAGTCAGATTAGAATAATAGTAGACAAAGGAGTAGAGTCAACTACACATGGCACCTATTTGCCAGGTTTTCACCATGGTACCTATCCAAAGCGCCATCGAAGTGGTTTTCACTATTGGATGACTTATTTCTCTTTACTATTTTCTTGATTTTTTGATTATTTTGATGTTACCAAGACGCCTGTTTGCTAGGTTTTCACCTAGGTAACAATTTTTTTGATAATTAAGACAAGGCCCTCAAAAGCTATGTGTAGAAATTCTTCAGATGAAGACTATTGATAGGTGCTGACAATGGTTCTCCTTTAGGAGTAGAGAGTTGATACGCTCCTGATCCAAAGGCTTCTATGACAATGTAGGGTCCTAACTAGTTAGGTTCAAACTTTCCTAGTTTGTCTCTTTTAGCTTGATTCTTAGGATTCTCCATTAAGACCAAGTCACCAATGTCAAAGTTTCTATTCAAAACCTTCTTGTTGTAGCTATGATGAAGATGATTCTGATATGCTTGGAGATGATCTAATGCATTTTTTCTTCATTCATCTAGTAATTCTAACTCATGTAGTCTTGGAAATTCGCACTCTTTCATCAATGTGCTCTTTCAAAGATAATTCTGAAGGAAGGAATCTCAACCTCAATGTAGAATGGCTTCCAAACCAAATACTAGGAGTATGGAGTGGCACTAGTGGGAGTACGTAATAATTGTGTGGATAAGCCCAAAAGGCTAGATTGAGTTGTAAATTCCAATCCCACCAACATCATTAATAGTCTTTGAGGATTCTCGATGATAGTTTTATTAGACGTACCATTTTGGCCAATACCTCGCAAGGTAAAATGACGCGGGAGAAATGATGTTGATATGGGTTCACTTACAAAGATGGCAAGACTTATTTGCTCTTGAACTAACTAATCACATTCCCGTGGAACAACTACACCTACGATGATATAGTTCAAGATAAACTCGAGCTCTATGTGTTGCTGATGTATGTCATGGGAATAGCTTCAATCCACTTCGTAAAATTCGGTGGTAGTAATGATGAATTTATGGCCATTAGATGATGTGGGATGGATCTTACTTATGAGGTCGAGTCCCCATTGGGAAAAGAGCCATGGTGATGTTATGAGATGGAGCTCTAGCGTAGATTATGTATCAAGTCTCCGTGTACCTAACATTGATGACATTTCTTAACAAAGACATATGATTCCTTTTCCATGGTAGGCCAATAGTAACCCAGTCTCATAATATTTTTAGCTAAGGTAGGACCGCTAGAATGGGATCCAAATATACCCTCATGTACCCCATGCAAGGTTGCTTGTGCTTCGTCAGTATCGAGACATCTCAGTAGGGTATTATCTAAGGCACATCTATACAGGGTGTCTCTGACGATGGTGTACTTGGTTGACTTGTGAAGGAATGTCCTACATTGATTATTAGAAAGGCCAGGGGGTATGATTTTGACATGGAGGTAGTCATATATATCTTTATACCATAGGGAATTAGGACCAACAATATCACATACCATCTCAGAATCTGGGATATCATAGGCAGGGACCAAAAGCTGTTCTGCTAGGTATGTCAAGGAGTGAAGCAAGAGTAGCCATGGAATTTGCTGCCCTATTTAGAACATGAGGTATTTGATGAAAGTAAAATTAGTCAAAGTACTCCTTGAAACTATTTTCCATGCATTTTTAGGGAGCAATATTTTCATCCTTAGTTTCATAGTCATCATTTACCTGTCGGATTACTAGTTGAGAATCATCATAAACTTGTAGGTTCTTGATTTTCCATTTGACTGCCATGCATAATCCTGTCACAAGAGCCTCATATTCTTCTATGTTGTTGGTACATGGAAAGACAATCCTGAATGACTTAGGGATAAAATCACCCTGTGGTGTGATAAATAGGATACCAGCCCCTAAGCCATGATTCGTATGGGAGCCATCAAAGTATAATTTCCATGTTGTGCTTGTGTCAACTGTGAATATAAACTCATTAGGAAAGTCTGCAACTAATGGGTGATCTGCTTGTATTGATGCATAGGCTAACTGATCAACAATGACTTGTCCCTTAATAGACTTTCTCTCTACGTACTGGATATCATACTCACTAAGTATCATAACCCATTTGGATAGTCGTTCTGTTAATGCCGCTTTGCTGAAGAAGATATTTTAAAGGATCTATCTTTGCAACCAACATTGTTTGATGGTTCAACATATAGTGCCTTAGTTTTTGGGTACAAATACTATCGCAAGACAAGCACATTCAATGGTACTGTAGTTGAGCTCATAACCAACCAAAGTTTGACTGATATAGTATATTTCCCTTTCATGACCTTCATCATCATTATGTGCAAGCAATGCTTCGAGTGATGAATGGGTTGCTGAAATATAAAGAATTAGTGGTCATCCTTCAACAAGTGGCATTAAGACTGGTGGTATGAGTAGATAATCCTTAATTAGTTGAAAGGCTTCCTGGCATTTACCTGTCCACACAAAGGGTATTCCTTTTCTAAGTAAATGATGAAAGGGATGTGTCTTATCTGCTAATTGCACTATAAATCTTCTAATGGATTGCAGTCTCCCTTGTAATATCCTTAGTTGACTGAGATTAGTTGGTGGAGGCATGTCCATGATGGCTTTGACCCTGGCTGATCCACTTCGATGCCTCGTCTAGAGATGATGTAACCCAAAAGCTTTCCTGATTTCATTCCAAACACACATTTCTTTGGATTTAGTCTTTATACTCTTCTAGCCTTTGAAATATCTTATCTAAAACCTGTAAATGATCTACCCTTGTCAGTGATTTGGAAATAAGTTCATCGACATAATCCTCCATAAGAGTGTGTACAAGGTCGTGAAAAATAGCGGTCATAGCTCGCTGATAGGTTGCTCTAGCATTTTTGAGTTCGAAGGGAATGACATTCCAACAATAGGTTCCCCAAGGACATGTGAAAGCTGTTTTAGGTTGATCTTCAATTGCAATCCTGATTTGATTATACCCTAAAAATCCATCCATAAGGGATAACATCTCATACCTTGTGGTCATGTCTACTATCATGTCAATGTTGGGCAGAGGGAAGTCATCCTTAGGACATGCTTTATTTATATCTCTAAAATATGTGCAGATGCAGATGCCCCCTATTGGTTTGGTGACTGGTACAAGATTGGAAATCCAATCTGCATAGTCGATTGATCTAATGAAGCCAACGTCCAACAATTTCTTGAATTCAACCTTAACTAGTAAAGCAATCTGTGGGTGCATTTTCCTCAATTTATGTTTCATTGGTTTTACACCTATTTGTAAAGGAAAATGATGTAGTACAAGTTCAGGATCCAGCCTAGGCATGTCTCCATATGACCAGGAAAAATTAATCTTTCTTTGTGTAAAGAAGTTGTAGAATTCTGGCTGCTCTTCTTTTGTCAATGATGCTGCAAAATATACCAGTCGTGGATTCTCTTTTGTACCTATGTTAACTTCCATTGATTCTTAAACTAGCATGGGTGACTTTTCTTGTGCAATAGGGAGAATGTTCAAACCTCCATCCTTAGGTGCCTTAGAGATTTTTTTGCCTTCAGATGCATCCTTTATTTTTTCTTTTTCATTGTTTAGAGGCGCCTTGCGTTTTTCACCTAGAGACTCATCATTTTTGTCTTTTTCATTCTTTTTCTTATTTTTGCGACTGGAGGGTTGAACAGATTCCCCAAAATATGCTTTGTTTTCCAAGTCAATGGTAAAGCTAGCCTTGTGATCACCACTAGGTATGCCTTCACGTAATCCTAGGAACTCAACAATTGCTTCGTCATTCTAAAAAATGTCTAAGATAGGTGTGTCTTGTTGGTCCCAATCAATGAGCTAGGGATAGAATAAGGGTATGTCATTATCAAAGTTATCAAAGTTCAAGGGGGTCAAAGTAAGGATTGAGTTATTCATATAGTCACAAATTTTTTGTACCAAGTCCTCTTTGCTCTTTTACTTGGATTTAGGTGGATTCTGAGGTGGGCCTAATGCCAAGGTTTGGTTATATAAAATGGATTTAACAGGTTCCCAAGAGGTAGGATCAAGAGATTCCCAATAGTAATGTTTAATCCATTCCTCTTTTGTCATATTCTTTGGTGGAAAAGAATTCAAAGGATTTGGTGAAATTTTTAACATCAAGTCAAGGTCTCCAAATAGCTTATCAAGGTCCATGGTGGATGTGGATGATAGGGAATCCCACTCATATTTGTTTGAGTCAAGGGAGTCATAATAGGCTTGGTCAAATGGTTCATCGGATGTCTTGATATCCTCTGAAGCACTTACTTCCTCGAGTAAGGGTGATGTGGTACTAGGAATGCCAATTTGAATCAGTTGAAACCCAAGCCCTAAGCCTTTCGACCACTTAGAAATAAGAATTGGTTCTGTCCTCCCATCTTGATGTAAGCCTAAGCACTATGTCCATTATATCCCTTGCTCTGCATGATTGTGAAACCTTTTCCATATTGATCTGTAGGAATGTGAGCAAGTGAGGAAAGTGAGGGAAGTTCTTTAGGATCTTCTCTATACAACCAGGTAGTCACATCTTCTGCATTATAGCTTCTTTGCTTAACTCTCCCCATTTTGTAAAGGTTGTTGAGGGAGGAATGTGTATGATGACTAGTGATTATCTCCTATCTATTGTAGGTAAACCGTATGACTTAGGAGGAATTAGATGGATAACACAGTAAGATGTATTCATGTGATATTCTCCACAACCCTTGTCTTGGATTTCAACCCTAGGAGTGGAAGGTAATGAAGGAAAAGTGGATGTTCTAGTGAGAGTGGATTGATCGATGTAATGAGATGAATTGGATGATGAGGCTTCTTGGTTTACAAGAACTTGGCGTTGAGGTCTCATTGATGATATGTGGAAGGGACTGACTTCATGGCATGAATCCATGGTCTGCCTAAAAAAAGATTGTATGGAAGGGTGAGATCTAAGACTTGGAATTTTGTCTCCATAACTGCAAGACCAATTCTGATAGGAAGTGTTACCACCCCCTTTGATTTTATTTCCTCATCGTCATAAGCCTTAATGACAATACTTTTGGTTGTTTCTATGCATGCTTCCAAGAAACCTAATGCCTTAATCAATTTTAAAGTGCACAGATTTAACCCTGCTCCTTCGTCTACCATAACTCGTCTACATTTGGTTTTGTCAACAAGGACTTAAAGATGTAGTAGGTCATTATGATTTGTCTTTTCAGTTGCATAGTCTAGCTCAGAGAATGTGGCATGATGATTATTAGTCAGGTAACTTACCATTTCCTCAAAATGATTGACATCAAGATCATTAGGGACAGTCACACTTTGTAAAGCCTTGTCTAGAATGGATTGATGTTCAAGTGAGATACGCAACAGTTCCAAGATGGAGATTTGGGATGGGGTTTTCCCAACTGATCAAGTAGGTTATACTATGACTTGGAAATATGTGGTACCTATTGTGATGGTGGACCTTGGATGGTGATCTTTATTTGACGAGTGTTAACAACACACTCAAGAGTCTTATTTATGGTAATGGTATTGACCTGCTCATCAACAACTCGAAGGTGATTTATGATGGGGCCACTGTAATCATGCTTGACACTAGCATAGTTGGCAGAAGTATTGGTCTTGTTACCTAAACCAGGGGATTTTCCTTTCCCATGATCATGTAATGGATCCGAAAAGACCTTGTGATCAATGTTTGAAGATGGTTTGAATTGCCCTGGATCGTATTGTCTTGGTTCTTGAAGCTGTATAAGATTGTGTTGCAAGATTTGTTTGAATACCAACTCAATGGGTTCTCCAAGGGGAGTAAACTCACGTTTTGGAAATCGTCTCTGTTGTTGTGGCCATTGGGTGTTTTGGGTAGTGTTGGGGGTTTGGTTAACGGTGTTAAGTGTGTTGGTAGAGGGGTGACTTCCTCTAAGTGTGATGATCGGTCCTACTTGTAAAGTCTTAGCATCAACCACCCCATCATTGGTAACGTTTTTATTCCAAGACCAAAACTTGTTTCTGTCATTGGGGGTGTTTTGCACAATTAGATTTCTATTAGGTGTCTATGTCTTAAGTTCTCCTTTGTTAGTGAGTCTTTTTCAGTATAAGCCCCTTTTCTACCAGTTGGGTAAAGGATGTGCAAAAATGTACCCTTAAGTCACTTCTCAATTTTGGGTTGAGGTTTTCTTGGAACATTGTGACCTTTTGTTTCTCAGGTATCTCAATAGGACACCAACTGGATATTGTTCTCCATCTCTGGAAGAAAGCGATGAAAGTTTCTCCTTCATCTTGTGTTGTGTGACACAAATTTGCTATGTTTATCTCATGATCTATGTTGAAGGAGAATTTCTCAATGAATTTCTCATCCAATTCGCCCCATGACTTTATGCCATAGTCCAGACCTAAAAACCACTTGAGTGAAATCCCTACAAGACTTCTTGGGAATAGTCTCATAAGATAAGTGGAGTCATAGGCGACATCAATGCACATCGTAGAAAATTCCCTTATGTGTTCGATTAGGTTTTGCTTTCCATTGTACTTGGGTAGGTTTGGTATGACATACCCATGAGGGAAAGGTGTCATGTACAATGCTTTATTGAAGGGAAACATGCATATGTTCTTTGTTGAAAAGGTTTTCTTAGTTGACACCGCCATGTTATCCATTTGTGTTTGAAGTGCATGCATTTGTGTTTGCAAGACGTCAACCTAAGTTAATGATGTGTTGGGCAGATTATGTGGATCTATGTATGTATTATGAAATCCAAGGTCTCGTGATAGGTTTTGATTGAATGTTGGTATGTGAAGTGGATTTGGATTCAGAATGCTGGTAAACGGGTTTTGATTCTAAATTAATGGATTTGGAGTTTGTGTAAATGGATTGTGAGTCAGAATATGTGAAATGAGAGGTCAATTTCCATATTGGAAAGAGTGTATGCCTCCTGTCTATGAAACTCCAAAGTGTGGTATTGTACTAGTGACACTAACATTGGGTATGGTTGTTGTTTGTGGAATAGTGCTAGTGACATTGACAGTTGGTGTGGGCACAGATGTTCTATATTTTTTGTTCCCAACACAAGGACCGAAGGGATTGGACGGGGATGCACCCACATTGAAGTTTAGCCCCTGTGTCGAAGTAGGTGTACCAAATGGAGATATATTTATTGTGGTACTTGGTGTAGGTCCTCCAGATGGTATAGCCGTGGTTACCTGAGGTATATTTGCACTAGTGGTAGTTGTGTTTGTCCCTTGAGTAGGTACTGTTTGTAGAGTACTAATATCAAAACCAGGAGGTAGTTTGGCACCTTCTGCTAGCAATTTGGCTAAGTATCATTGAGGATCATTTGCTAGATAGTCATCTACAAAGGTAGCAAACTCAGGGTCTTGTGTGGTAGCATCTATGTCTTCTATTGTAGCTCGTCCTTGTGTATCTCTAGTAACGAATTTGTCTAACAAATGTTTGTGAGGTCTAGATGAGAATGGATTTATGAATTCGTTGGTATCAACCATTTTTTCTTTTTCTTTCCTTTTCGATCTAGTTTCAACCATGTAATGTAAGCTCAAAGTGCAAGTGATGCAAAAGCTAAGTCTATGGATGATATGAATTAAACTATGTTTTTGGGATTTTTTGAATATGTAGGATGATGTATGCAACTATTTTTTTTGGTATTTTCTCTACAAATAGGGTATGTCTAAGAATGATGCTATTCTAGGATGACAATAATCGAGATATGCAAAGTCTAGGTGACCAAACTGGAGGATTCTAAAAGAGGTTATCTATCAGCTACAACTTAACCTAAGTTTCAATTTTGTTTCGACAAGGAACCTTGATAGAACTAGGACTAAAAGACAAGGTGAACTCCCAGGATAGATTGATGAGATGGAAGGACTCACGTGTTGGACAAAGGATATGATAACTAGGTTCAATGACAAAATTTGTTGAATCAAGGGTTTAACCAAAGCGTGAAAGGGTTCCTATCCTAGAATCTATAAAAGATGATCTCTCTAAGGGAAATTAAGACCTCTAAACTGAAAGTAAGATCTGTAGCTAGGGTATTTATTGCTATGACAAAATGATTCCTAAAGATCTAATTGTGCAAGTTTTTAGAAAATGCTCAGGTTTCTGTCCAAGAATCAAAAAAGGATAAGCTAGATACTGGTTTCACTGTTTGTTCTGGATCTGTGACACTAAATTCTGGTTTTTTGATCCTCAGGCAAATGTGTCTTAGAATTTGACAGTTGCAATTTTTTTTTGTCAGTTGTAGTTTTTTGCTAATCAGTTGTGGTTTTCTGGTAAAGTTAAATTCTGGTATCAGATAGTTGAGGTGTAGTTTCTAACAAATGCGACTCAAGATGACAATTGTGACTCAAACTATATCAGATGTGATTTTTCAAGTTTCTGTGCATTGGTGAAAGTTCTACAACAAAGGAAAATGCGTCATTCTAGACTGCAGTTGTGGCTCACCTTTTCAGATGTGTCACAAAATATGACAAGTGTGGGTTTTAACTCATATGCAGTGTTCGACTAAGAAAATGCGAGCTAATATGGTAGATGCGACTCTAGTTTAGACAGATGCGACTCTAGATTAAATTCAACAGTTTCTGATAGATGTGACTAGATAAAACAAATGTGATTCGAAATAACAGTTGTGACTTTCTAGTGAACAGTTATGGTTTTCTAGTGAATGATAATGTAAACTGACTCTATTTCGTGATTATGTTTTGGAAAACAAAGACAATCAAAAGACAATGTATTTTTAGTTTGATTTTGACACAAAGAACATTTAATCTGATAACAAACAAGCACATCCTAGGCTGTGATGGACAATATTTACTGAGTTCTCACTTGGGTTTTACCCCAGCTTCGCTTATTCAAGGTAGATGACTAGTATCTTGACCCCACTGGTTCCCCTCCACGGCTCAACACTTCTTTCGGGGAAGCCAAGCTATAGTACCCATGAAACTCCCATGGCATACTTTCATCTCTACACATGAATCATAAAAACATGAGATGACTTCACAGGTCTAACCTGCTACACTAGTAAATAGAGGGATTTTGGACACTACAAACAAAGGTGTTTAATTTGGGCATTCCATTCGTGGGGTATCATCCATGCGGTGAGAGTCCATTGCTGTCCATCTTATCAGAACAATACTCATGATTCTTGGGCTCTCCCTAAGAACCCACTTTTATATACCGGCTGGAAGTCCCTCAGGTTCAGGGTGCTACCAATCTGAGTCGTCCTAGGGTGAGTACTTTTCCCACCAGGATAGGCCCAATTTCTAGAGTCAATAACCGGTTCTCTTACACCTAGGATCGCATGAATGTGCAAGGGGAGAGGATACTTCGATATACCAAATTGTAAGGGTAATAACACAATTGTGCTTTTGCACCAAACCGTAGATTGTTGTAAATTTTAATCCAAATGACAATTTTCTAAACTACCAAGCAATCTGTTTAAAAAAAATGTCTTCGACTCTCGTCCTGTGGAAGATTCATTAGTAGTTTTGGAAAAAAATTTCTTCAATAATCGTCCTGCAAAGAGTTTCAAAAAAATTGTCTTCAATGATACGTCCTGCAAACACTATGTTAACTCCTAGACACATGCTGCAAACTAAACATTAGCTAAAGTGAAAACACTAAAGAAAGCTATAAATTGAAAATCTAAACTAAAAATTTCACCAGTCAAATTCATCATTTTCTTCGTCAGATGTGTCGTGATCAGTTACGGCTTGAATAATAGCATATGCATCAGGTTTCTTCAGATGCATTGTTTTTGTTGTCAGATGCGTTTCGGGATATCAATTGCGTCGTTTATTTTGTTAGATGCATTTCAGATTGTTAGTTGCACCATTTCATCAGTTAGATGCGTCATTCCGTACGGAACCTACAAAAATGGAATAAAAGTCTACGAATTCGCAAAGGTGGTGTCTTCACGTTGGGTTCACCAAATGTAAAATCATGAAAACAACAAAGGTTAAAAGCACACAAAAATGCAATCAAGCTCTAATGCAATCTAAGCTAAACAACAGAGAACAAAGGAAAGCTAAAACATAAATAAACTGAACAATCTCACCCAATATCTACATAGTTCCATGTATGACCTCAATTGCCCTTCTCCATTTCGCCGTTGTAGTATAATTGCCCTCAGATTTCTCTTGTGCAAGTATAGCCTGTGATAGTGATTTAGAAAAACATCGAAGATTTAAGATAATTGATATGCTTCCAAAAGTCATAAGATTTCAGGAGAGATTGAAATGATGAAAGACAGATCAATTTATAGAAAATTGATTATTCGAATGACAGGTCAGGATTGAAAGATCAATGGATGATTGAGATCAAAGGATTCGACATGCATTATGATAACTATTAGTACTCACATGAGTTATAAAAACTAGAAATAGAAATAAAGATTAAATAATGATTTAATCTTCGAGTTTGGTATTCAAAAATAGAAGAATAGTCTTTGCATGACAAAGATAAAGATAAAATAAAAGCAACGTTCTGTTCGAACACACGCACAAGATTTAATTAATTAAATAAAGATATTTAATTAATAAGCATGTACATGCATACAAGTTAGAACTAGACTACTGATTGGTGATGACAAGGAGTTTATTCGCGAAAGACACTCAAACATTAAATCAGGAGATAACTGACTGATTTAAATATATCTTGAGTCGAGTGAGAATGAATACTTAGATAACTTAAACATTTATCTAAATATAGAGTAATGTGTTAAAAATAGACCTTTATGAATTAAATGATTATTTAATTCAAGATTCGACATTTAAAGCATAAATTAAATAAATAAGATTTATTTAATTGAGTGATGAAAAGGTTACATGAATAATTAAAGTATTAAAGTATTTATTTAATTATAGTCAGAAAATATAATTAAGATAAATTAAATAAGAATTGATTTCATTTAAGGAGGGTAACGTTAATTAGTGACGTAATTAAATAAAGAACGTTTATTTAATTAATTAGGATAGAATAAAGATAATGTGAATTAATTAAATAATTAAGTTTATTTAATTAATAGAAGAATAAACGTTAAAGTGAATTAATTAAATAATTAAAAGTTATTTAATTAATAGAAGAAAGGACTTTAGAAATATAATTAAATAATTATGATTATTTAATTACATTAAGTTAGTGAATTACATTTGTGCAGTTTTCATACACACACCCTTCGCTTGAGGGACCCTCTTTTGCTTTTGTTCCTGGTATTTTAGCCCTTTGATTTTGGGGATTTACCTTGCCTTGGCATGAGCTTGAGTGTTTATCTTTCTTGCTTTGGTGATCCCTCTATGGTATTTATTGAAAATCTTAAGTATTAGACATATTTTGGGTTTTTCACAGTTTGGAAAATTTTCTCTGGCAAATTACTTAGATCCTCTCTAAACCCAGTCTTTGGTTGCCTTACATTGTAGTTTTAAATTCCTAGTCGCCAGTGAGTTACAGGTAGTCGATTTTCTAAATGTACATCATCTGCCGGATCAACAGGAACATCCAGTCATGTATGCGACTTCCCGTGAAAATGCCATTTTAATACGATTTCTACAAGTGTTAGTCAATTTTTGGGGATTTTATTGCCATTGTGCCTTATCATTTGCATTCTATTGAGTTGAGGTGCTCGATCTTGAGGTGTGTGGCTGGATTGGAGTGTTGGGTCTACGAATTGTTGGATTTGGCGGTCGGGCATCATAATTGCTTTTGTTTGCTCGGGCGCTCAAGATTGTTGTTTTTTATTGTTGTAATCGACTTGCATTTCATCAATGGTATGTGCTTACTACCCTGCTTTTTGATTGTCGAATGTGAGTGATTATTTCTGTCCTGGGCATGCTTGGGGTTCGAATTTTTATATGTTTGAGTATTTTGAAGCTACGGTTGCTTGATTCCGTTAGATTGATGATTCCCCAAGTGATTTTTGAGCTTGTTTCATTTGTATCATGAGGTAGCTTGCTTGTGGGCTATAACAAATCCTTTGAAAACCTAGCAGTTGAGTAACCTGAGCCCTAGCTTGTCCTGTGCATTCATGGCAGATCTTTAGGGTTTCGTGCTTAGGGCATTGCCATTTCCTTTCAATTTTCTTTAGGGTGAACCTCGAATTCAAAGATGATCTATGGGAGGTTCAAGTGAAACTAGTTGCCAACCAATGATCCTCAAATTTGTGATCATTCGATCAATTTGAGTGAAATCATGAGAAAACGTTGACATTCAGAGTTATGCCTTCTTTGCAGATTTTTGTTCCACCCAGTTTTGCCAAAAATCCTTTGTCCCTCCATTTTTCCAGAATTTGCAGACTATCGTTTCTTTCACAGAAATCTGTCCTGGGTGGAATTCCCTAAAATTTAATGGAAAATTAAGGATTAAGAGATAGCATGGTTTATTAACAAATGATTATGCACTGTATGATCGATTTGAGTTGTTTAAAGATATATAATGTTGTTTATTTGTTTATGATTATTGATCAAATGGTTATTTGGGGGGTTCTTATGTTTATCCGCTAAAATTCATCTGGTTAGGAATTTCCTAGAATTCCTCTCTGGTTAGGATTCTGTGGGATGACTTAAAACCCAAACTTTGATGTGATCAATTTTTATGAGGTTTAAGGGAATCTTGCTTATCTTGGGACTCATTTTGAGGATGAATATGTTATTTGTGATTAATTAACTTGGGTTTTGTGTGATCTTTACTATGGTTTCTTTGTTAAGTGTAGGCTGAGTCAAGCAAAGTGGTGACTGGTGGAGCTAAGGGTAAAGTGATGGATCCAAGTGTAGAGGGATCTTCTTTTTCTAAGGAAGAAAGAATCAAAATGGACATCAAGAGCAAAATCCCTAAGAGCAAGATTACTTCCATCTGGTCAGAAGTGACTGATACAAATGTTGGAATATGGGACTATGAGGAGTTCAAGGCTAGGATGGAAGCATAGGACCTTCCTTTGCTGGCTAAAAGAACATTGTAATCAAGGTTGGAACATGTAGTTGGATTCCCTCCTACAGTGCAGTGTTATGAGTTAGTTCTTGAGTGTGCCAAACACTATGATAAGGGTACACAAAGAATAGTTGGCCCTCAAGAGAGGATTGTAGCAAATTTGAATCTTGTTTCTATTACCTAGACCTTTGACATGCCAGATAGGTCTCATGTGGTGCGTTTTGACATGGAGGTGGCGAGGAAGTTCTATGAGGAGGATACCATCAAGTCTCAGCAGGTCATCAATTCCTAGATGGAGAAACCTAAATCTCACTATTCCAAGTTGCCCAAATAGCTATTCAGAGAAAAATTCAAGGAGTATTATGATGTTATCACCCTTCTCAGCAGGGTGGTAGGGTCAAAGAGTGTTGGACTGTTTGAGAACTGGATGTTTCATGTCATTGTGAGGATGGAGTAGAATGTAAATTATCATTGGGCAGGCATTATGAGTGCCATGATTCATGAACAGATGTGCAATGTCCTACAAACGAAGACCTTCATGATGACTTCCTACTTAGTCTATGCACTTGCAATATTTCATCCATACAAGGGACTAAGTACCAAAGGCATCTTTGGGCAGGATGTAATCTATGAGGTTTATCCATAGCTACACCTTGGTAATTAAAGCTATATGATGGTGAATGATTCATTCACCATGTACATCACCAAGTTGCTCCAAGGTGCAGAGCATGTGAGGATATATGACTAGGCTAAGGAGCTAATCAAAAGTTATGGGGCTTGGTTCATATAGTTTCCTACCTTCTCTTATATAAGGATAGATGGATTTCAGAGGGCTCCATATCGACTTCCTAGGTATCCAACAAATCATATCATACTCTTGGAGGTCACAAGACAAATATGTGACTTTGATGCCATTGTGAAGAAGGATGAGCATAAGACTAGATTCAACAGAAACTTCCCTCTGAGGATAGGCACTGGTGAGGCATGCCATTCCATTAACTCGGCCCATGCTTCTGAGGAAGAAATGAGTACCCTTGGGTTATCCTTTCATTCCAAGAGGTCTAGGTTTGACAGGATTGCGAAGCACAGAAGAAGGCCAACAGAGAATATAGCCACAAGGATGATATTGAAGACTATTGGGCTAATTGCAGTGATGAGTATGAGATTAGAAAGAAGTTTTCCAGGCTACCTGTTAACTTGGTTTGGTTATATAATGTGAAGGCCATCCCAGATCAAGTTGAAGATGATGGGGATCTAATTCAGGGCTATGCTTATGAGGCAGTGAAGGACAAACCAATAAGAGAAATAGATTGATTGGAAGAGGAGAAAATAGAGCTAGAACAACTCATGACTCCAGTGCTTAAGGATACAAAACTATGGCTCAAGCATAAAATATGGGAACTAGAAAGTGAAGGTGTGTAATGCACCTATGATCTAATGGGAGACTTCAAGTCTCATTCTACCTCAAAAGAGTCAGCTAAATAGGATCCTAAAGGTAAGGGAAAGGTGAGCTCTCCTTTTAAAATCAAGATTAAGGATGTTCAAGCAGAGGAAATACAAGAGATAGGAAAACAAAGAAAACCTATTGCCAAGAAAAGGGGGCACGCTTCAAGGACTAAGAAGCCTAAAAAAGATGAAGCTAAAAAGCAAGATCAAGAGGTTGGTGCTTTTGTGCCTAAGAGAAGAAGGATAGTGAGGTTGGCACAAAAGGGAAAAGAAAGCTCCAAGGAAGTAGAGGAAGTTATCCCATCTGTGACAAATGTGGAGAGTTCAGGAGAAAGGACACAAGTGTATACAAGGAGATCGAGAACTCCTTTTCCCAAGGACAATGTACCAAAGAAGGATGCTCCTCCAGTCCCTCCTGTAGTAGAACATGATGATGTTCTTCCTCCTCATGAAGCAAGCAATGTGTCAGATGAGCCAGGTGAATCCAAAGAGGCAGAAGTTCATCAAGACTCAGAAGGAGAAGAATTTTAAGAAGGTGAACTTTATAGCGTTGAGGTAGAAATCTAGAAGGTGCTATAGTCTCCCCTGGTGACCTATGAGGATTCAACTATTAGGAGTGGGGAAGATATATCTCCTCAAAGGGAGGAAGTTCCAGTTAGAACTCCATCACCAGTGCATGAAGAAGAGAATACTAAAGAGAAAGAAGATAAAGCTGAGGAGGTCCCTGAGAAATAGAATTTGAGCGAAGATACGCCTAAGGATCAACAAGATGAAGTGGGACAAAGTAAAGCATAGTCAGAATCCATTGTTCCAGGTTGGTTGGATAGGGAATTGAAGAGAAAAAAGATTCTTGTTGATGACACTCCTCCCAATTAGGATGAGCTATTGGAAAATATAGGTAGAGGAAAAGGAAAGAAGAAGGCCAAGGTCATTTCCAAGATTGAAAGAGATGAGGCTAACAATAGGGTAGTCCACATTGCTACTCCTGCTCCTGATAAGAACAAAGATGAGGTGACTGGAAATGATTACAATGTGTAGACCATCAACCTAGGGCCTACTTCTATGGAGCAAGATATTGAAGAGTATGAAGGATCTAGTGTTGTGATTTTGGGAAGATTGAGGAAAGAAACACAGACTAAACAAGAATTGAAGAAGAAGAATGAGAAATTAAAGAAGTACTTGCAAGACTTGATGAAGCCTTTGCAATCTATCAGTTCTTCACCATCTGCTGCCAGCTTCCTACCACAAGATAAAATATCAGAGCTGGAAAGAATGAAGAGCACCACACATGCTACAGTTGCCTGGTTGCAAGGAGTACAGACTAAAGGGGGTGATGCTTTTAAGGATATTCTCTCAATTAGAGGCAATGCAACAAGATCATTAGATTGGTTGAAGAGTGTGTTAGCTCAGAATAAGGAAGATTTGGATCTCTTATTGCATAAGATTAAGATCATCATGGAGTACACTAAAGAAAAATTGGTGAGTGATGGCATTCTTCCTTCCTCCAGAGCTACAGAAACTTGGGAATGGTATGAGGCTTTGCAAATTAGACAGAAGGTTTTGAAGAAAGTGCATAAACAGAGGAAACAAATTGAAGACACCTTGACTGAGATCTACAACAAGTGTATTTCCTTTTTTGAGGTGATGAAAGGGAGAAAGAAATTTGTGCCAAAACATCTCAGCTTGGAGCAATTGAGGAAATGGTGGCGAGATGTGTATGCTCCTGTAAACAAGGGCCCTGTCACTGCACATCAGTTGGATGATGTAGCTACCTATATTACCAAACCAGTAAGGTGTACTGGGACAAAATGGTGAAGCAGTCAAGAGATGATATAAGGTCAATTGAAAGAAGGGTTAAAATTCTACCTATGCCTCATGTGGCTGATCTAGATCGAATCTTCTTGAAGTTGCAAGGTCAAATAGATAAAGATAAAGGGGGAAGCAGTTAATATAATGCTACATCAAAATTTGTGCTTCCCTATTATTTTGCATGCATTGGTTCAAATTTTATTGGAGATCCTAGGCCGACCTGGATGGAGTTCATGCATTTAATGCATATTTTATCTTATTTTGAATTCCTATTGGCTGACTTTTTTTGTCCATTTATTATTATTGTAAATTATAATTAGGCCAACATGCCTTGGGGTTTTCTATAAATATGGCATTTGGCCTCATTTGTAAGGGCTAGATAGATAGTTTTGGATATTGGAGCGAATTAAGTAGTAGAGCAAGAGTTAGAAGTTAGTTAGTTTTGAGCAAGTGTTGTAACACATAACACTAGAATTGAAGACATTGTGCTCTTGGTGAATTCTCCTGTGTTGATTTATCTTTCATGGTTCTTGATGTTCTATCTTTTGGGATTTCTTGAGAAATATTAGATATATGTTAGATTTAGAATTAAATATGATTCAATGCTATTTGTGGTTTGATGCTTGAAGTGTTTGCAACAATCCCTAGTCCATACTTTTTGTAGCTAACTAATTGTTGGCTGCTTTGCAAAGTTAGCCTGAACCTTGTGTTTATTGTGCTTAGTTCAATTGTGAAGGATTATTCATTTAAATTGCAATAGGGTTGTTTTGGATGAATGTTCGTCATCTGAAAATATTTAATACCATAGAAGATTACACTATTTCTGTGAGATTGCAAATTCATCTGGGTCAAGCAGGAATTGGTTACTGAGGGATTGGTCTATTTCAAGTGTTAATCATTCGCATTGTTAATCTTAGGGTTAGTGTTAAATCTAGAAGTCTCTTGAAACCCCTATATCTTTTGCTATTTCTTTATTATTCAAGTTAGATTTAGGATTGAAGTATCATCATATTGCTAAAACTAATCAATTAAAGGATTCGGTATTTGCTTGTAGTAAGGTCCCTTTGTGATTACCAACATTTTCACATTTATCACTAAGTTGTTTATGCATTGTCAAGACCTGACATTAGAGACCTTGGGGTTATCTCTTGAGGCTTGCTGATAGAGATTTACCTTTCAAGAGAGATAGGATATTTATCTTGTCTAAGTTGTTTAACATTGCAAAAAACACCATCAACATGAATTAATTAAATAATTAAAATTATTTAATTAATAGAGGATTGCATGTAGAAGATAAAATTGACATAGATAAAATTGTTTGTTAGATAAATCAAATCTTATTTATACTTAACTGATTAATGACTAATTAAATAATAAAGATATTATTTAATTATAGAAGATTGTGATAAGAGGAATGATCATTTTGAATTAAATAATGATTTTAATTCAAAATTCAAGGATATTGGATAAATTAAATAAATAAAGATTTATTTAATTAAAGAGAGAAAAAGCCCACAAATAATTAAATAATTAAAATAATTATTTAATTATAGTGGAAAGTGACACAGGAAATTAAATAAATAAACATTTATTTAATTTTGTTATGAAAATAAGTTTAATTAGTGACATAATTAAATAAATAATATTTATTTAATTAGTCAAAGGGAAACAAAGATGAGAATGAATTAATTAAATTATTGAAATTATTTAATTAATAGAGGATCTACGACTTTAGAAAATAATTAAACAATTAACATTATTTAATTATGAAAATGAAGATTAGAATTATGATGAAAATTAGAGTCGGAGGCCTAGGAAAATTTTTAGTGTCTACAAATATCGTTTAGGACATTTTTCAGTGTCTACAATTGTTAATATGTTGCATGAGCAAAAGGTGGCTGAGGTTAATTGGCAGATTGCATTGGTGGTTTGACAGATTTTGCAGAGGTGCTCTACATTGGAAGTGGTGTCTTTTGCTCACATTCTGCGAGAATGGAATAGGGTTGTTGACTGTTTGGCTAAGTGGGCTTCAGAGCATGCAGATGATTGGAAGGTTGAGGGGTGGGGACAGTTGTCCCCTAATTATTGTCAGGATTTATAAAGGGCCATTGTTGATGATATAGAGGGATAAGATGTTGGTGGCTGTTTGGAGGGTGGTTTTTATTTTAGATGGGGGTTCTGGAGTTTTCTTTCGTGGGAGCCTATGGGTTCCATGATCCTTATGTACTATTAATTTCTTGTTTTCAATAAAGTTTTTACCCCTTTTATTAAAAAAAATTACCCTTTTGTAGATTTTGTATTAAGTATAATATAAGTAGAAAATACTAATCACAAAGACTGAGTATTCATCTAAGTATCAAATCTAGAGTATCCCCTCTTACAACATATTCTTTGTTGCCCCCCTTTTACATGGGAACAAATCAAAACCCAACAATAACTGTAACATCTCTAGACTACCCTATCACATATTAACAACAATAGCCTCAACTGGATGAGCTCAAAAGAGTGGAACCCAAAAATTAACCTGTATCAAAGTGTCATTGTTACATCAGAGTATCATTAACAAAATATACAGATATAAATCACTGTGCTATTATAAACATCTAATGTAGATAAAAAAGGATATACATAAGGCAGGTCTCTATCCTCTGGGTGCTTTAATCTGCCTCATTACCACCACTCAGGGCTACTAGTGTCTCTGCAACAGATAATTCCTCATTTGAAGGTTGCACTATCTGTCCCACCTTATCAATTTTCTTGTTTTGTCCCTCTGCTAGCTCCTGTCGGAATGAATGAAGAGCTCTCAAGAATACATATACACTTGGGTGCCCCTCTGGCCACATATGTACACACCTCGCCTCCATGATATCTATTGTGATATCCTTGTTCTCCAAGTAGTTCCAAAACTTGTCTTTTGAGAGTGCCATTGTAATGTAGACCTGCATGGCAATATTATAAAACATGAGTCTTCTATAAGACTTAGCACTAACTCATTTGACTGCAAAATCCAACGAATTTTTTTGATGAAAGATGTATAATTTGATGTATTGTCGGGATTTGATGTGTAATTTTCAATTTTTTTAAATTTTATCCCTGATGTTTGTTGAAATTT
>VDFB02185710.1:0-22059 GCA_007258455.2 Sequoia sempervirens
ATATTAAACTATACTCAAAACAAAGAGAAACTCAATAAAGGTAATGCACACTTTTCAATATAAGAAATGCATCGTTTGAAGCATCAAACCAATATGCAGTCTGTATGTATGATCAGTCGTCAGTCTCCGCAATGGTACATTTCCATGAATATATAATATTTTTTATTTTTTTTAAATTTTGCTTCTTCGTCACAATTTCGATGATAACAACCGATGAATCAACAGAAAGCCTTGACGAAGTTTCTATAGCTGCGATGACGATTTCATCATAACTCTCTACCCATTTCGTCGTCCTTCCGACGATATTTCGGCGTTGCCACCACACTACTCTCCGTTAATTTCGTTGAACGTTCGACGGACTTCTAGTGTTCTTCCAACGCTACTACTTGCCTATTTCATCGCATATTCGACAAACTTTTGGTGTTCTTTCGATGCTACTACTTTTGTATTTCGTCGTCCTTCTGATGATATTTCGGCGTTGCCACCACACTACTCTCCGTCAATTTCATCGAACGTTCGACGAACTTCTAGTGTTCTTCCAACGCTACTACTTGCCTATTTCGTCTCATATTCGATGAACTTTTGGTGTTCTTTCGACGCTACTACTTTTGTATTTCGTCGCTATTTCGACGAAATTTCCATGTTTCCACGCTAATGCTTGCCCATTTCGTCGAACCGACGACGAACTTCTAGTGCAGTTCGTCAGTGGATAGACAAAGTTTTTGTTGATATTCTGAAAAAATCCCGATGTATTTCACGATGCTGCCGACCGATGATTCTTCGCCATTATTTCGACATTTAATTTGTCGTTGGCCTTGTGATGAAAAAACAGCGACGAAAAAATTTTCGCCATTGCGTCGCTCTTCCGACAGAGATTTGTCGAACGACCAACGAACGACTATCGGAAAATGGTGTCAAATCCTATAGTGGAAGGTTTTTGTGCCCAGTTCAGGCTTCATAACTAGGATCATGCTACTTATGAGGGTCTAGTGAATGCTATTCCTACTAAAATGCTTTATAAAGTTGGAATTTGTGGGACCAAACCTTGGTGGAAAGACTGGAAGTGGTATCTAGACACCCCTTTTAGAAATTACAAGCCTCGTCTCAGTTACAAGTTGTTCTCACCACATTTTCCTATGATTTAAAGTTTGAACTAGAGGTGGCTTTTTCAATCTCCCACTCATGTTTGGTATAAAAGATTTGTTGCCTCTTGGTCTGCAAGCTAAAAATTTCCCACTTTTCCTAGTGTATTCTTTTCCAAGGCTTGCCTGTGGGTTCTCGGCTTGTTCACCTAGGGGTCCAGGACCCTTGTTGCCCTTCTTGTGGGAAAGCTGAGAATTTTAAGCATCTGTTCTAGTTTTGTCCCAAAGCCCATCAACTTTGGACTTAGATTCATGACTTTTTTTGGCCCTTTAGGCCAGAGCCTTTCTCTTGACATATGGTGTTGCTAGGAGATTCTCCCAGATTTCTTGCAAAATTCACCTAGCATTGATACATTTTCAGGATGGAAATTCTCTTCAATATTTGGAAAGAAAAAAATGCTTGCATTTTTTCATATACTCAAATCGATATTCATGTATCTTTATATGCTAAAGCTATGATTTTCTCTAATGTGCTTTTATAGGTTTAGGTGCAAACTAACAAAGTTGCATTTGAGGTTGCTCACCTTCAGGTTCTAGATCATTGGGGTAATGCCCCTTGTACTATTACTTAGGTCCCCGCTTCGCCCACCTCTTCTTGTGGCCAGTCACCCTCGAGGGGCTAGTAGTGGAGTGGCTCAACACATCCTCATTCCTAGCCTCTTCCTTGGTAGGATTGTTGCACTCCTTGGTGAAACCACTCTCCTCTGCCATGGGCTAGCCAGGAGTGGCCTTCTGGCGGTGTTTTAGGGAGTGGAAAAGGTGGTTTTGGGTGGCCCTCTAATGACCCTCCTACTTCTAGCTTTGGTTGGCTAACCATTGGTAAAAATTTTCCACATCTGGCACTTGAAATCTCGCCCTGGCATGAGGAAGAAGATAAAGAGAAAAAATATGTTGATGACGGTTGGGGTCCTCCTCCTTACATCACTCTAGACCCTACTAATGTATGGGGGAAGAATTTGGATGACAAAGACCCTCTTGGCTCTGCTGGCATTGCTCTGGCCACTTAATTTCCTTTTTATTTACTTTGTAATTTTGGATTTTTGGCCTTTGGCTATGTGATCTATTGGTTTTTTTGGGCACTACCCATTTGACTCCCGGGGTGTGCCTTTTTACCACCCATCCTTTTTTTGTGAATATGTATCTTTATATTTGACTTAATATAGATAGTTGACTATTCATAAAAACATAAATGATTTGAATAGGGGTCTAGATATTCACATTAAATGGCATGCCCTAGTACCTTAGTGTCATGGGAAAAAGAGCATTCATTTCACATCATTTAATCAAAAGGAATAGGAAACATGATATAAAAAATATTAGTTCTCCATGATAATCTAAGTTTATATTAATTTTTATCTACACTTGTTGCATCACACTTATCTTCAACTAGGTATCATAACAATTTCCCAAAGGTATTTTTTAATGTTGCATATTCAAAAATAGATATCTTGTGGATGTGAATCTTAACTTATAGGTTTTAGGAACATAGAAAAGATCACATATTTTCAATTAAGACCACAAGCTTCCAAATAGGATCATAGTTTGAAAGGTTGTCCTCAAAGATTTAGAGAAGAAAAACTTATTCATCCACATTCATCTATATATACTTTCTAAGTCTCTATTATGGTACACTTGTTATGCCTTGCATACACATCCCATCATTTTGCTTCAAAAATTTTGGCGCCCCTTTGTCTTTATTGCTTTTATGCCCTTGTCATGTTTTTGTTTTGATTGGTTGTTAGTTATTGTTCCTTTAGTTCCTCACTTAGTTTTTTTGTCCCCTTTTTGAAGAGATTCTAGGATTTTTAAAGGCCTTGAAACCCTTTTAGCTCCTACTGGGTGGTGGGCATTGATAACTAGCTTCTAAGTTCCCAGCTTATCTCAAGACCCCATTCTCAACCTCTTTCATATAACTTATGTTTTCTCTAGGTGGAGGGACTTGGTAAGAAATGGGAATCTAGTTCCAAGTTCCTCATCCAGTTCATGCCTGGCAACTCAACTCCCAAGTTCCTACTTTTTACCTAGAGCATTTTGGGCTCCCACACACATGTAAGACTCAAGACTTATAAAAAATATCTTCCCATTTCTTGCACTCATTATAATTTACTTTCAATACTTCCAAAGCTTTTTCCTCCTTGACTTCCTTAAATTTCTCTATAAGAAAAAGATTCATGCTTTAGATTAAAATTTTGAATGCTCATCCATTTCATAAGGCATGTACATAGTGTTGATCACTTCTCCCACTTGGTTCTCCCAACTAGTTACCTCCAAATTTTTCTCTTGAACTTTCCATTTTCCAAGTTGGTTATTCTTCTCTTCTCTTATTTATTTGTATAGTACATAGTTTTATAAGTTCTTCCATTTTCTTTTATTTTTGGCTAGTAGTGGTTTTTTGGCTATTATAGTGTTCGTGCCTTAGGGTTTCAATTTGACAAATTTAGTTTTGTATTTCTTATTTTTTTTAGATGTCTATTATGTTTTGTATGTGATTAATATGTTTTAAGTGTTGATTTTGGGTAGTTATATGTCAATTTTGAAGGTCTTTCACGCCTTGATGTTGCAAATTTTTGAACTTGCAACCTCTAGGCACTTTGAGCTATTGATCTCTCATGCCTACAAATTTCATTTACCTCTTTGGATACTAAATCCAAAGAAGAACCAAAAACCTATAGCCAATCTCCCAAGTTTGAACCCCCATCTAATTCCCACACTTGTGTTCCCTTTAAATTAGCTTTTCCTTTCAACCCTTTTTCTTCCCACCATTTCATGATATTTCCTCTCAAGTTTTGGAACCCAACAGAAACTTGGAACTTGGTTCCAAGTTTGTGGTTTTCCCCGTCACCTGACCACCACAAGAATCTTAGGTTTTAGACACCAAGTTTCACCAAATATTTGGAACCTTAGGTTCCAAGTCTAGGTCCACCCCACAACACAACATGTGAGCCTAATAATTTTTTCATCTATTTTTATATGGTTCCAACTAGGTATGGGAATCTAGTAGACACCCCCAAAATTAATTCATTATATCATTATATCATAAAACCATGTGCCTCAAAACCATGAGAGCACAAAACCAGTGACCCCTTATTTAATTTTGATACACATGATTAAATATTTTTGCAAATAATTATTCTATGTCCCACAAATAAAATAACTAACCAAATGTTACATAAAAAATTACATGTGAACCCAAATAAATATTCAATGTGGCTAAAGACATCTCCCAGATGCACCACAAATAAATATTTATTTATTTTACATAATAAAATACTCCATGTTATGCAATGTGTATAATACCTATTCTTGACTGTTGCAACCATATTATAATTATTAGGAAAAGATACAAACATGTCTAATTGAGTTACTTAAATGTTTTGTAAAAAATATTGAACAAAATTATGTTAATCTAGAGGAAGTAGAGTTAAAATATGTAGATAAATTTGTGATATTGATTATTTCTTTTCGAGCCTTCATATGATCAAGATATAAATTTATTGTAGTCATACCGAAAGTTTCTAAAGTATTTACAGAGTATTTGATGGGCTTAGAAGAGATTCATCACATTGGAACACTTTGAAGGAGATCTAATAGACCAAGAGAAAGGAGATCATAACCATTTTGAAGTAGTTAGGTATGTGACATAAAGTTATAGTAGTTCTAAAGGGTCAGAGTGTATGGGAAAGAGTGATGACATCAAATAATGTGATCAATTTTTTCCTAGAATTTATAACATAAAAAAACTAAAGTTTGACCTTACAACATGGACTGGAGAAAGATTGGACATACTCGAATATGAATAGAAACCTTTAAATGAACCCATTGATTTAAACAAAGAATCTAGATATGGATCCTAAGGGAGTGGAATAGGAATAAAATTCAATAATCTGAAAGGAAAAACTTTCTTAGCATCTTATAGGTTACAATTCCACTATATAAATAATGTGGCTAAATATGAAGCTATAGTACATGCAATATTATTAGCACTCAAGAGAAAATCCACATGCCTACACGTATAAGAGATCTTTGAATTAGTGGTGACATAGGTACTATTGTCATTAGGATATGCACCCTTGTCGAGTTATCAACTCAAAAATCTAGTGAAGCATAGGAAGATGTCACTGAATGTGGGCTCTAATAGCTTAAGATCAACCTCCAAAGGGGGATGGTTCCCTTGGTAGTTCACCTAAACTAACTTAAAATTGATTGTTTTCTGATGAAAGAGAGAAAATGGGATTAAATGAAGCCTATTATTTAAAGAGGTGATGGACCAAATGATATTTGAGACTTATTTTTTTGTTTTTATATGCAGATGTTCAATAAACCAATTTTTGAAAGGTACAACTTCATGTGGTGTTTCATTTTTGAAGAGAAAAGAAACCATTTTAGACTATGTATTGCTATAAAACACCTTTTGAGAAATAAAAGATAAGTACTTTGGCCTTCTCAAAGCAATTTTTATTGTGTGTAATCAAATTATTGATCCAATTTCTTGTGATTTATGTTAGAATCATTGATACTGTCTCATTATTAGCACCTTTAGATAGAGAAAATATGTCTTATTGTAAGTTGTCGGTTGTGTAAGTGATGCAAGGAGTCAAAGTTGTAAATAAATATTATATTTTCCTTCTAATATTGTGAACATCATAACCTTCCTTCAAAACATTGATGCATGGTCATATTAAAACTCTGATTTGTGCATGAGCTAGGCTTATCATTAATCAATTGTGCGTGTAAAATTAGTTCAGTATAGGTCTCAAAGAAGTTTGGCACATCACCCAATTAAAATTTAGATTTCATTTCTTGCCATTTTCCATCCCTTTCCTTAGCAAGCCACATTAATTTAGGTTAGTTTAGGTGAAGTACCAAGGGAACTATCCCTCTCTAGAGGTTGATCTTAAGCTATCAAATCCCAGACTCTATGAGAGCTTCCCATGTTTCACTACATAACTAAGTAGAATACTTAGCAAGGGTGCATATCTAAGTGACAACACATACAACATGGAAAGAAGGCCATATAAAGATAGAAGTGTCTCTATGTTGTTTAACTTGTATAAGAGGTCAATAGCCTTGTCTATTGTGACATGATGTTTATACATAACTCAAATCAAGGACTAATATTCTATAAAAAAAACTCTAAATGCACTTATAATCCCATACGAGGATATCCATCTGGTATCATAATCCCTAAGAAGCATATTTCTTATGGTTATTCCCGTGACAACATGTTGAAATTTTGAAAGCTATTTGGGACTTTAGTAGAAGTTTGAGTAGTTTTCATAGGCTAGATCTTCAACTTTTGATATTATAAAAAAATTACTTACAAATTTAAATGCTAAATTTAATTTTTGGGCCATGTAGTGAATGGAAATCATGTATGGAAAACAAGAAGTTTGTAGCTTTACATAAAGGTTATTCCTATGAACTTGCATTACCAAAGCTCTATTAGCCCCTACTCACACCAAATTTTTTGCAATTGTTGAATCATCCATACCTCTAATTTCATTCAAATATTTCTTAACTATTTCAAATAAATTATGTGATGTTGCATTCATCTTCATTTTATGAACATAGAGTAGATGAGGTTAGTGGAAGTATTTTTCTATAGTATACACATGCATACATACCCAATCTAAATATTATCTACCACTATAACTTCATCTAAAGATAATACAATAAAATTTGACTCTCTTATTTTTTCTTGTACATCTTGTTTTTCCACCTTAGTAGGATAGCTTGCACATTCTCATCCATTATTTATTGACCAATGTGTGTTAGGAAAGTTAGGAGCACCTATAAAAGTTAATAAACTATTATATTTTGGGTAATTTGTTATAGTATGCCATCTAATCAAAATATGAGAATAAACAATCAGCTAAATATTTTTTTCTTCTTGTGCTTTTCCCATCATCTTTCCAAATTGAGCTTCAATTAAACCTCCACATGTAGCAAAATTCATCTTTCTTTCCATATGTGCATCATATGCTATGACATAGTTAACATGAAGAAATTCTTGCTCTATTTTCCATCTTATCATCAATATTTCCTTTTCATTTATATCTTCTATCTTCATATATTTTACGAATATATTTTTCTATGGTGTCAACTTTGAGCTCTAACTTCTTTTCCCTACCATATTTCCAACTACGATTATAACAATTTCATTCTTTGAGAGGTTCATATTTGTTTACATTCTCTACTAATTTAATGAATGGGTAGTTTGACACTCAATCAATCTAAAAATTTATTGTCATATCCCACTTATGCCCCCTTTAAAATTTTTCTTTTATTTTCCCCTTCCATATAGGATCTACATTTTTATGTCTTGGCTAGATAGATTTATTAATATTAAATCATTCCCACTACCTCAAGAATCTTATGAGTGTGGAACATTATCTAGGGTATTCTCATCCAAATCATTTCAAACTTCCTCTGAGGTATCTCATTATTCATTAATAGATGGTACAAATCCTAATGTTGCAGTTTGATTTTCATTTGATGGATGATAAACATTGCCAAAGTAAAACATTATGTTCCTATATTTTGATAAGCTCTCTTTACCACTTTCAAGAAATTTGTTCCTAATTTTGGCATCTCTCACAGATTAAAAGTTTCCTAAAAAATCCCTTTGTATAATTTATTATGATTCACTCCCAAAGACTCAACACTAATAATTTTTTGTATCACTTGTATTATGTAATAATAACATACAAAATCAACAAGAAGGAATCATAGAATTTATAGATCCCTATGGCCTAGATCATAGATGTATGTCTACTCAATATCATCTATAGAAATGAAACCAAACTAACAAAGAGATAAATAAATATTAGGAATATTATATTATAAAATAATAAATAAATTATTGTTTTCCTTACATTGACTCACTAATGCTTGTAGATGTAACTTGTCTATGATTTGAATCAAGATTAGAACATCTACAAGTTTAAAAAATGCCTTGGAGAAGGTCTACAATTTTGCATGTGATGTGTGGTGATTATAAATAAACATTGACACATCTCTCACATCAAAAACCACCTAATGATCCAAACTATTTACCCCATGTCCTTGAGTGCATTATTTATGACATGCACATGATAAGAAGTCCACCATATATGTTCATAGGCTTCCTTAACCAATTTACCCATTATATTTTATACATTTGCTACATCTATCAAGAACTATGTGCCATAATATCAAGGTTCACCTCCTCAATAACATCTCTAAGGATCTAAGATTGATACTCAACATCCTTGCAATGCCATAACAATTAGAAACCCTAAGGAATTAATGGTCCTCTGTATATTTCACAATGATATTAATGAGTCTAGACATTTTCTAATGTTTTTCTACCCATCCATGACAATACTGCATCCAATTATGTTCCATGTAGCCTTCAGTTTCCCCATAAGAATGCTCATCTTGGAATAGTTCAGATTATCCAAGATAATGGTCCTTCGTCTTTCTCGCTTGGTGGCACATATGAACACCATACTCTTCTAATCTTAGCCATGACCTCCTTATAATATGGAGATTAAGCAACATGAATAGAACACCATTTTATCAATGACATCATCTACCTAATCTCTCATCTAAACATTAGACATCTCTACCATCAATACGATAGAGCTTAAATCACCCTATGTCTCCCCTTAAAAGCACTACAACATTAGGCTACATAAGAGGAATTTTTGGCTCTTGGGTAGTGCTAGTAGGTCTCATCAACATTGTAGCAAGTGGTGTGTTATGGTCTTCATTGGTATGAAATAATATTTATATCTTTTCCCTCCATTTAAGATACAATTGGTCGCATACACCTTGGAAAGTGGGATGTGTAGGAGATGCGCATTAACTCTAATAATGTTAACTTGTCATTCAAAGCCACAAAGATGGTATTTCCATAACCTAGTGCCCCTTGATGTGCTTGATTTATTTATGTGTAACTGAGTAAAATAATTTTTTTAGAGGGACTTCTTATTAAAGGGGCCCCTAGAAAAAATTAGCAATCTAGATAAGCAATTAGAACGAACAATCCCAATAGAACTAGTTATTTCACCCCCACGCAACGTCGTTACTCTAATTCTCAAATTCAATTATAAAGTTTGGATTCTCAACCCACTTATCATCACTTATGCTATACGAAATCATGGTAACATTTCAAGAAATATAATTTATGGTTTGAAATTATAAATTTAGTGCATATATGTAATGTAAGAGCTTAAGACAAAGATTTTCCTTTTGTTTCTCTTCAAATTGTACAAGATGTGGAAGCAAAGGTTACATAAAAGTCAAATGAAAATAAAAAATAGGTATTATTTGTATGCAAATTTGCAATTATATATTTAAAAATAATTTAATAAATAAATCTGAAATATTTAAAAATAAGTAGTAATTTAAATAACCCTAGTAGTTACTAAATAGTAAAAATAGTAGTTAAACAACCCTTATAACAGTATTTAAAATTTTCCAAATCTTATAAATTATTTTGTAATTTGTATATATTTTTTCGATAGTTAAAAATAGCTAAGGGTTAACATCCTGTTTATTGATTATAAAAAAATGAACATTACAAATATCAAGATACAAGTTTTCCTTTGACTTTAGACCAACCCCCATTTTCTTTGGCAGATTTTACATTGCATTTAGAGTGGGAGCATAGATGCATGTATGGCAAGTAACCATGCTTGTGCCAAAGTTTTTATTTTTCCTTTTTACCTCCGCCCAAGCTTCAGTGTAATCTTCTCTAGATTGTTGGGGAATTCTAGGTGTAGTAGGGGGAGTAATGGAGTCCCCACCTGTGTTGGCATGTGGCAGGTCATCGGTTGAAGTTGCTTGTGAATCCAAATGTTTGGATGTATCATTCAATTGTGGTGCAACGTCCATCCCCAAAAAACCAACCTGAGCCAAATGAGAGTCATGAGCTGAGCCTATTACCTCCATCAAATTAACTCCATCAGCGATAGTATCCTCCAACTTAGGATAATTTCTTTGATCCATTGGTGAAATTTGTTATGCATCCAATAAATCACCATGTTTCACATGCACTAGAGGGATATTTGACGTTGCAATTTAATGCTCTGGAGTAGCATCCTTCCACCATATGGCAAAGCATGAATCTTTGGATTTGTAATAGGGATAATGTGTAGCATGGTGGATGGTTTTGAAGCACCTCCGAAATCGGAAAGGAATGCCTTCATAGTCCAAAGGTTGAACCCAACATTGACCATCCACTCTAAGAGTTATCTCAATAGGAAGATCTCTTGAAGTATCCAAATCAACCAAAATTCAAGCATAAGTTATGTGCATGAAATCTCACGATTTGGTGTCAATCGCCAAATGGTTTCCCAATGCATCTTTGATTGCTTCAAAGCATGCATCATTCCAAAAGTGGAGTGAGAGGTTTGGAAGACACACCCAAACCGGTTTGACATTGAAGGCTTTTATGGATGGGTTGAAATTGAGGTGCCATGGTTTTGGACAATTGTAGATGCTGGTCCCAAGCCCACATATTGCAAAGGACAGTGTTTCGATTCTCCACATCATCAAATGCAGTGATGAAAAAGTCCCCAACACAAGGGTATATTTCAAGCTCATCCTTAAGTGATGGTTTTCAAGATTTGGAGATCCACTAATGTAGTTTAGGAAGGCTTGGCCATAAATTCCAAAACCTACAGATTAGCCTATGCGCTGCAAAGTAATCGCGGTTTTTTGAAATCTCTTCTTTAATATCATCCTCAAAACTTAGATCGATAGGCTTACCAACGCCTTGAATAGGCCCACCCCAGCCATGATCCATGTTGGAATCCCTGTTGCAATATTTTCCTCCAGTGAGTTTTTGTTCCCTCTTTGTAGATACATACTCGCTACCATTTCCTAATGTTCTGAAGGCCTTCGATGCTCGTGGAGTATTCCTGCAGCACAGATCAGGGGGTGATCCAGGAGGGTTTTGGCGGTATCCTCTGTCTCCTAGAGCGACATATGTGCTCGATAGCCGACCAAACCACAACTCTTTAGGGTTTTGATCATGGCTTGAAGGTATGTCCAGGGTGTCACCAGCCCAAATGCCCTTGCACAGAGTGGACTTATAATCCTGACAGCGCTTACTTTGTTCAATAGTCGTTATTGTGTAACTGCTAATAAGAGTTCCAGCGTGGAGAGACACTACCCCCGTCCTGTGCATTGCCAACAAAAGCCTTCACATCGATTGCAGAGCCCGAAGCGACATGTCGCATCTTTGGGAGTCCATTTTTCTTTTCATTCTGAAGATTCGTGGTCGACATCTTGTCACCATCGCGGGGAATGGATCTTCCTACATGAAAATGTGCTACACTTGGAAAATTATACTAATTATAATAATAATTTTTTAAATTTATTATTTAATTAAAAATTAGATATTAATTAAGAATGAAAAAACACATAATTAGCTTTAATCAAATAAAAAATATCTTTAAAACAATTATTGCTTAAGAGTGGCAATCTCTTGGGTCTATAGGTGGCTTAAAGTATATGGGACACAAATGGCTTAAAGTGCATAGAACTGCCTTGTACTCTCATTATGCACGAGGCACCTAACTTGTGCTCCACAATACGAGGTGTACATACTCTATCCGCTACAAGATTTGAACTTGTGACCTCTCTTTTAAGAGTACAAGTCACTAGATCAACTTAGATGCACACTAGGCTCAAAGTATATGGTATTAATCAAAATGACCTGAGTTAACCGTAATTAATCTTACAATAGAAAATTTTATGAAATAGAAGATAAAAAAACACGCGGAAATTCTAGTAACAATGTGAAAGCGATGCATACTCTGGTAGAGAAAGCCCCTACACGTCCCGCCCGCAACGCCTCCCAACTACTATAAAACGTATGGAATTTTGCAGCACGGCGGTGGACAAAGTGACATTCAAGGACTCTTGCCGAAATTTGCAGTGCGGCGGGGTCTTTGTGACGTTCAAGGATCAATGAATTTCGCAGTTTCGGGGGGATCTAAGTGACATTTAATGAATTTCACAGCTTGCCGGTCGTCTAAGTGACATTCAAGGAATTCACAGCGTTGAATTTGCCAATTTTCCGTCTATAAAAGGGATGGAGGAGCTGAGCATTTATACAAAGGAATTTTGCAGCGTTGATCTTTCAAGAGTATTTTTCAGTTAGAGCTAATTAAAAATGTCGTCAGAAGAGGAAATTGTGTCGAGGGCTCGTTTTGTCCGCGACCAAATTCGGGTTTTAGGAGGATTCATCTCAGAGCAGCAAAAGCGAATTAATAAGTTGCTGAGCTCTTTTGTAGGTTTTGTTGGAGCCATACTCACTGCAATATTTACTGTGCAAGTATTTGACAGGAAAATGCATTGTGCAACGTCCTGGACTCTTCCTGTCCTATTAATTATTGCATATGTTGTGACAATTGCAGCAATCTCTCCAATGGCCTATAGCCAATTTATTGCCTTTGATATCAAACGTCGTCTTGTCATACAACTTAATATGTTAGTTGATGTCGGCAGCGGGGAAGGCGCAGTGCTGATGAGGAATAACCCTCTTCTATTCAACTCCTTACTCATCGCCCAAATCGAAGTATATCTTAGAGGAGGGCAGTCACTAGGATTGTGGTGCATTAAACGGGCTGGATTTCTGTTAGCGTTAACAGTTTTCTCACTTGTTCTTTTAATCTCTTGCAAACGTCTCGTCTGTTGAAATGAGCTGGGCTTTCTCTCCAGGTTAATAGTTTCTCATTTGTTCTTTTGATCTGTCTCTTTTATAGAAATGGGCTAGGTTTCTGTTAGGGTTAACAGTCTTCTCACTTGTTCTTTTGATCTCTTCTAAACGTCTGTTGGGTTTCTTTTAGGATTACTAGTCTTATCACTTGTTCTTTTGATCTGTCTCTTCTGTTGAAATGAGCTAGGTTTCTGTTAGGGTTAACAGGCTTCTATCTTTTGCAAACGTATGTTCTGTTAACATGTGTTCACTTGCAAATTTAGACACTTTCATTTTCAATCAAACATATTTTAAAATGAATTCATTATGACAAGTGATGCTCGATTAAGAGTTTAAAATTATTGTAAACAAAAATTTTAATGCCAAACTTTTATTCTGCTTAAACAGAGATTGTTATGGACAAATTTTGTGTAGATGGATGCCCATTTAAGAGCTTGGAATTAATTATAAATTGAAATTTTAATGGGGCAGATCCTCCTTGATTCTCTGCTCATGGATAAGCTGTATTTTAGAATGGCTTTATGCTATAGAAACTCATGGTAAAGCCCTCTAACAGTATGCTCTCAACTCACACTTACAGAATACAAGCATTTTGGAGGTCATTTATCTCAATAGCAGCCATTCCCTAACTAGTAGAAGATGTGGCATAAATAGATGTCAATTGCACATGCAAGACCCACACATCCCAGCATCGCAGCAGTAAATTAATGTTTATATTGAAGACAAGTAAATTGATCATAAAAAACAGTGAGAAAAGACAGTACTCCATAATCTAAACGATAACATGATCATCATAAAAAACAGTAAGAAAAGACAATACTTCATAGTCTGAACGCAATCATTTGCACAAAGAACCGCTTATGTGACCCAGTTTATTTTCTCAGGTCCTTACGTGCATTATTCATGGCATACAAGGGTCAAGGAATCTATCATATATTGAACCAACTTCCTTGTCATTCTGCACGTATATGTCACATCTATCACTACACCGAATTCTTAATATAATTCATCTGTCAATGATGAATTGGATTGAAATGAGACATGCATATTTATACTTTTTTGATATTTTGGGGTGTGGATGTGGATGTGACCCATTAACATTTTTGAGTTAGGGTTAGTGAATTAGATTTAAAAAATAATTTTTTTTAATATTAATCATTTTCATGTCTAGGTTGTAGGCATTTCCCTACATTTTTGAGACGGTAAAAAGATTGCATAAAAAATCTCATTCCATTCTTAGATTTATTGACATCCCCTCAATATTTCATAAAAGGTAAACATCTTGAAAACATCTATTGTATGAGGGAATGTCCCGAAACAAATTCCTCTCTTGTTGTGATGGTGTGATGGGGAGACATCTCCTAAGCATCTCTCCATCTTAAAGATGTTGTCATTTCAATAAAATGACATTTTTTGGGTGAGGGGGCACCCTTATGGAACATTATTATTATGGGGATGTCAAATTTCACTATTCATAAAATAACAATTGTACTTAAAATTTTTATTTGCTCTATCCTTCATTAGAACACACAAAACTATACCAAGTCATGTTTTTAATAACAAGAAAAATAGGTTTTGGAGGGACCCCAAAACCTTACAAACAAAATGTTCCTCCAAGATTAAAGCATAGCCATACATCAGCCAACAAACAACAAAAAGAAAAAGAAAAAGAAACAACCAAAGGAAACAACTATTTCATGTTCCTTATAGTGTACACCATTTCCAGCTCTTGATTAAGCGATCCCACAATACTTAGTCCCAAATTTGGGACATGAAAATTTTTGGAGGGAGTGGCACATATTTCTTGAAATACTTTCATTCAAAGATCATTATGCAAAAACCTTCCATTGAAGATGGACCTTCGGTTGAAGGTCATCTTCATTCAAAGGTTTTTTGTTAATTTAAAAATAAAAAATAAGAACTTTGAGCTAAAATTAAATTTAATCAAAGGTATTATTTTAATGTTTTTTTAGAGTTATATGAAACAAAAAAATAGAGTTATCGGTTCATTTTAGCGGAACTACCTTAGCAAAACAGAGTCTAGGGCTATCATTGACAAAGTCTGAGCAATGAGTGACAAGCTCGAGTGAAGGGGTCATTGATAGGTTTGAGTGAAGGCTAAGCTAAGTCTGCTATGCTTTGCACATTTTGCATAGTATGAATTTAACATTAACTATAAAATTGAAACCCTATTTACATAGTTTCATTATGAAAATTGTAATATTCAATAAAATTGAAACCCTATTTGCAATCTCCAATAGTATATCCTCTATATATGCACATTTTTATTTGAAATATCATTAGATGGATCTGAAGATTCTAAAAGCATTCAAATCATTTCAATTAATAGAAATGTAGGCTAAAGCATCAAAGAGAAAAGCTTGAGAACCAACTTAAAAATAAGTCTCTAAATCATAGAAATTTAAGAATAAGAAGAAAATATGACCATTCAATATAGTTACAAGATTTCTTAGAACCAACTTGAGGAACATGATGTATTATCAAGAATATCTAGCCCATTCAATGTCCTCCAAAATGGAAATGATATTGTTAATAACGTATTATCTCTTGATGGAACTCATCTTATAAGGACACAATGGAGGGTAATAGATGATGGATAGAAATAACTAAGGCCTTGTAAATGATATTGTAAGAAGCATTGAGCAAGGTGATGGGGACAAAATCAATATTTCCATGGTTGATCACTTATCCTTAGAACTTGTGAAAGTCCTCTTGGTGGACCTAGAGAAGATCAAGAGTGAAAAAATACCACATAACCTTGAAGAGATCATGCATAATCCCATCTAGGTGATATGATTCTAATTATATATCTTCATAAGCACATAATTTGGAGTTCATCTAAAGTAAGAGGTTAATCATAAGCTATTTTTGCATAGTGGATCAACTTGGAAGGAACAATATCTAGGAATTTTAGTAGACCTTGAGCTTGCTCATTGGTATCTTCATGCACTTGAAAATTATCCTATAATAATTCAAAAGGGTCTTGGATATCTCTACGATGGTAGAAACCCTTCAATGAGTAGATTGAATGGCCTTTATTTGAGTCCTATCTTGTTTTATGTGTAGATATTTGAAAATAATTAGAGGAATTATTACCAAATTTGAGAAAATGAAGGTAAGATTTTATTTAAGCACCTTTTCATCTATGGAATTCAACAATATTAAACCTAGGTTTCAACTAATAAGCTAAAATCTAGAGTTGGGTGTCAAAAGGGCTGATTTCCAATAGAGGAATTCCTCATGAATTTCTTAGTGATAACATTATTGACTCTCTTATGTATTCTCACCACTTTCTTTCCAAACTACAAAATAAAGGTAGTAATGAAATAAATATTAGCATTCCACCACTCAATCCGATTAGAATCCACTAGAGTATATGTCTGAACTTTCCATATATGAGTGACATGATGGATAGCTATTTTATGAGAAAGGAGTGACATAATTAGAAATAACTAAATGAGCTTAGGACTTTCACAAGCTTGTTGTCCCATATAAGATTAAAGGTAATGGAAATTTGGTAAGAGAGGATAATCTTTGAATGCACTTTCACCAATATCCTATTATGAATAATAAGTAGAATGTGGGTCTCTCATAAATCATAACACAATTACATTATTAGATAACCTTTTTAAACTAAGACTAGAGATTATACCATGTAAAACAAACATTCAACATAACAAATTATCATTGAAACTTTGGGTCTAACAAGACACAATAGTTTTTAAAATCTAGAACCTAGCCTCAAAATCTCCAACAATTTGGTAATTATGTTCTTTTTCCTTCAAAATATATTTCATATTAAATTTTTACAAATGATCCAATTGGAAAACTTTAATTTCTTAGCAAACCATCTCCATATTGGTACTTTTTGGGCCATTATTAGGCACATAATTGATAATGGCAATATATTAATCATCAATGTCAAATATAATTAAAAAAAATAGTTGAGAAAATCCCTAAATAAAAAGAGGGAAGGATTTTAGTGTGATGAAATTAATGTGCATGTGCTACCATAAATTCCCTCCTATTATATGGATAATTGAGTGGAATGAGGCTAAATTTTCTACAAAGCTATTTTTAGTTAAAAACTAGTGACTTTAGCTTCATGTAAGAAAATAAAATCAAATGGATCAGATTTCTATCAAGAATATAGAAAATTAAAATTGTTATAATCTTATTTAAGTCTAAAATCTCATGGTTTTTTTTAGTATAGAGGAATCTTGCATAGATATCTTTAGCTATCCATCTTCATCCATTAACACCACAAGATTATTACTTAAGAGTGGATATTTATTTGGGGAAAGATAATCATTAATCTAGATAGAGTGATTTTCTCCCTTTTAATCCCTCAATGAATCATTATTATTAAGCAAGAGGCTTTGAAAATTCCTAGATGGTTGAGTTCTCATTGCAAAGGTCCCTATGAAAGGATATCAAATAGTAGTCAATATTATTTGAGAATTTTTGTTAGGGCTTAAACCCTTAGCAAGAAGAACTATGTGAAACTTATACACATAGAGTAAGGTTTTTCTTGCAAGTTATGTTTCACTATTTTTAATGGGTTTGGAGGTGGGATTTTTTTACCATCATGATGCTCCAATCCCTATCTTTAGTTAGAGGATCCAACATGTTAGTGTACATTTTTATTTCCTAGTGGGATATTCAATTTTCCTAGTGGGATATTTAATATTCCTAGTGAGATAATATTTAACATTCCTAGAGGGACATTTAATCCCCTTACTTATAGATTTTTTCTACACATTTATTTATCTTTCTTAGGATAACAAAGTGGGTTAATTATTTAATAACTAGGAAATAAATTGATGAGTTGTCCTCCACCTTTTAAGGGTGGAGTATTTACTTTTTCATCACTTTATTTAATGTTTGTGGTTTTGGTGGTGAATTCTCATTGGTAAACCCACTACCTAGCTTGTATTTTGCATCAATCTTGGAAGATCTTAATGCATTCTATCATATTGACATTGCAAAATCTCTCAGAGTTCTAGTTTGCATTATTAATGTTTTTCTAGTTTATGTAGCTATAATTTTCTCTTAAAAAATTCCGTGGATTATTCAATCTATTTCAAATTTCTAACATGGTACTAGAGATTTTATTTTGAGAAATATAACTTCTTAGATTCATAATTGAGAGATTGAGTTTCTTGTAAAATCCTTGTAAATTATCGTATGCTCTTCTATTGAATTTTTTGAATGATCTAGAGAATCGGAAAGGGTTTACAAAGATTTAATTACCTCTTTATATTGCATATGTGTTTTGTGAGATCCAGGTGATTATAGCATTTATAGTTATATTGAATGCATTTTTTACCATTCCAATGTGTCCAAGAGGCTTGAGAAAGTCAAGAGTGGATTTTATTTCATCGAAATTGGATATCATTTGACATAGTTATAAATGAGGGTTTGAATCTCAGATTTGGCAAACAATTTTTTATTAGAGAAATTTTGGCCCAAACAAACCTTTCTATATTCTCGGAAGGCCCAAAAACCCCTATTCTCATATAAAATTGGATATAATCATAGAATGAAAGAATTGAAGTTAGAAGCTAAAAAAAGGGTGGATTTGATAGTATCATTCTTGAATAGGTTGGAATTTTATTTTTCATAAAGCACATTTATAGAGCGACAAATATGATGACAAACCTACTACCAATTTATGGTATTCATCAAATGGTTGCAACAATCATATCAAATTGAACAAAAAGATATCCTGGTTTAGACAATGACTAAAAGTCTAAAATGTGATCTACATTTTTGGCAATGCATGTGTTTGAAGCAATCCTAAGGATACCAGGTGATAGTCGATGACCAAACATCTAGAATTTTTTGGGTGGGGCAATGCTTTAAAATGAGTGTTAATTCCATTCTATGCAATGATGGAAGGAAAGTTTATTATCAAAGGTAGTTGTCCATGGAGAGATCTAACCACTTAGATTGGGTTTTTGTTTATTTTCTTTGTGCCTACGACTAAAGGGGTGATAGTAGCGACGATGGAGTGAAAACCATTTGAAACATGAAATGTGCATGCTAATGCTAATGTCACCCTAGAATTTTTTGTGATGACTTTCATCAACATGTTGGATATAAATATGTTTAGAAGTCACATAATTGGAGAACATAAGTAAATTGTGATTGTGGTTTCCAATTATAATTATAGGATCACATCACATGATATCAATGGAAGTTTTGGAAGAGAACTTAAACACAATGTAGACTTAAGATGTTACTTGAAACTATTCTCCAAGCAAATCCATAGGTGCAATTTGGAGACCTTTAGGAAGTTCATTGCTCAAAATTTTTGTCTCCTAGATTGTTTGGATGAATTAAGGGGAGGCTTCTATATTTATAAATTCAATTTACAAATTATTTTTTTGTCCTCTCTCTCAAAGGATAGTGGAATGCATCTTTTGTCTTATATAAATAATAGGGAGTCACTCCCTTGAGCAACATCTTTCTTAAAATAATATATATAGTGATTTTTAAAAAAATATAAATTTAATTTATAATTCTTCCAAAAATTAAAAAAAAGTATACATTTTTGTTAGTTTTAATATTTTATTTTTTATTTTTTAGTGAATGATATTTTACTATAATAAATAACTTTGACTACAAATAAAATATTTTCAAGATGGTTCACTATTGTGTGTTAATAGGTTTATTTAAAATATAAGGAATATTTTGTTATTCTCATCCAAGTAGTTAATGATGGCACATGTATTCACCTTGTTTTGATGTACACAAATACCACTGCTGCCACATCAATCCTTTTTTTGGTGGTACCTCTAATTGGTCAAGCCCACCTCTATCTGAGTTGGTTAACCCTCATATTGATTGGGAGTGATTGAGAGTCATCTCATCACCTCTTAGACATGTAGATTATGCATCCAAGAGTCTTATATATTTGCATCTCCCTCATTTTAATTTGCTCTATTAAATAAAATATTGAATATCTTTATTCATTTTCCTAGTTTGTGAATAGTTCATAAGCATTATGTCATGGGTAGATTTGTTGCACATATATGATAGATTATAACATGGCATCAAAGCCATGATGTTAGAGGGTTACTCATTTTCTAGGAAATGAGGGCAAGTAGATCTAATTTTGGGAGGCCTATTTCTCAGGTAATTGATATATTTATATATTATATGTTCACCTTGTGTTGAGTTCAATATTTTAGATTTTACTTATTTTCCTCATTATTTGGTTTAGATTGAACTTCAATGGAGATGTTTTCAAAGGTTTAGATGAGTTTTATGTTGGGCATATGCAAATTACTCATTCTAGACTATTTGAGTCAAACTTGATCTCGCCATTATGCCTAGAAGACACAAAAATCTTGAATGCTTATCAAAGTATCCAAATTGAAGCAATTGACTATATGGGTCTATTTTTTAATTTAAACTACACACTTTTAAACATTATACCTTGGACTTGAAGCTATATAGGTCTATTTGGGCATGATATTAGCATTGAGTGACTTGATCCCTTTATCTTTCCTATTAGAATTTTTAAAAATGAAATACCTAAAATACTATATTATGTTTGGATATATGTTTATTTTAACTTTAAGAAATTGACACATTATAACTTGGACCATTTCCTTTTATGGTTGTAGATGTATGCTTGGTTTGGAAGCAATGTAATATTGATACCAACATTGAGTGACCTGATCCCTTTATCCTTTATTTTAGACTTTTTGTATGTCAATCTTATAGTTGAATATGAAGAATTTGATTACGGTATTACATATGGCAAACTCCTGAAAGAAATCTATTGATATACATGGTGATTTACAATTGGTAAATAGATAAGTTACTAGTGATTATAAGACCAAAGATGCTTAACTTGCACAATGTCATGAATTAGACTTACAATTACTTGATTATTTCAGCTCATTTACCATTAATGCTTTCCCCAAAAAGATAACAATCACACCAATGTTATGGCTAATGTTGCCTCACATATGAGAATGAATAATAGTAGTCCTCATTTGAAAACTATTTTTTTTTAATTCACAATATTATGATCAGCAAGAGCAAATGCAATCTTCCAATGATTTTAGAGGAACAAAAATATATTCTATCATATTATTGTATTCCACACGTAATCCAATATAAACTGCAACAACTCAAATCTTTATTTTCAATTTAACGTTCTCAAACTTTACAGATTTGAAAGCATAAGAACAAACAAATCCACTCTACCATTCCAGAAAGAAGAAGAAGAATGATCTTTAGTAACTGCAGCAAGATTTCAATCTTCTTCTTTCACAATTTTTCCTGTAACTAGTAAAAAATAAATGCAAGATAACAATTTCTTGCGCGAACATAAATATGCAAGATTACAGTTTCTTGCGCTAACATAAATACTCAAAATTACAGTTTCTTCTTTCTGCCTATTGAACTCAATATCTTAATTATTTCTCCATATCATCTTCGCTCTCAGGGAAATGCAAGCAACCCCGTCTATGAAACATCTTGTATCTTGAAAGTTTGCAGACGAAAGGGCCTTTCATTCCTGTAAAAACAGGGCACATGTACAATTTAGATTCAGATTCAAGAAAATTAAAACTCTAGTTAATGAAAAGGAAATGAAATCTGCATAGATTACCTGAACAGTAGCCAAAGGTTTTTCATGCGTATAGATTTGGGCATCATGTCATGCCAGTCTAGCTTTTGGTCATCTGAGAAAATGAAATGGGCTGGCAGAAGTACGTATGAGTAGTTGAGCGTGTTTCAATAGTTGATATAGTAGTTGTTTTTATAATATCTAATAGTTGTGATAGTAGTTGTTTATATAATGTCTAATAGTTGTGACATGACTACTTTAATTTGAACAAAATGTATTCCTTTGATCTAAAAAGCAACCAATCATGTGATGCCACATCAGTGCTCAACTACCCATGATGTGAATACACAATTATTGGTAACAGGTTTGTTTTGGGCCTTTTTGGACACCTTGACAAAAAGCATGCTGATGTGGCCCTGAAACGAAAGTTATAAGTAGGGGACTTGCCAAGTAAGCTGCTGTAAAAAAATTAGAGCGATTTGAAATTTCCAAGATAGATTTTGAGAAGCGCGAAGTTAGGGTGCACAACTACTGGATCCTCTCCTAATTGCTTTTGGTTGCTTTTAATGGATTCGACCGGAGTGATTCAAAAGTGA
>VDFB02185711.1:0-15543 GCA_007258455.2 Sequoia sempervirens
CACACATAAAACACATCACTAAGAGCACATCACACTAAACTCAAGGTCATAGAGCATCCACAGAGGATATGGTGCATTGTGCACTACCACTTCGAGTCTATCCTTTCAATCTGTTTTTACTACGCACCATCGACCCAACAGTTATGAAGAAACTCAAAGTCCACAACAATAACAAAGAAAAGTGAAACTCAAGATGCGGGTCTGGTATGAGGTTACATGAGTGAGCACTTTGCGTGCCCAATGAACCTATACTCTGATACCAAAACTGATGTAACACCCGTCGTTACAAACCCCAAAGGACAAAAAACAATAATTACCACACAATTTTTTTTTTAAAAGTTAACATAACATACATGAATACACATTAAGCCATGATCATAAAATTTCATTTAAGTAGATTCACTAACACATACATCCCTTGGGGTACACGAGGAGTCATTACGAGACTTAGATCCACACAATGCACAAAAATCCAAAGATATAATCCATAACAAAATAAACATTAACAAACATGACAACAATATAATTTAATGTTTCACCAAAATAATAAATGTGAGGAGACTGCATTCAATAAAGGAGCATAAACATATCACCTCCAAGCATCGCATAAGTATCCAATAAATTCCACCACAAAATCAATTAATAAGACCCCCACAACTCCAAACAAACCAAGAATTCATCACGCAGGGTTTAACGAATAGCAACACAATTTAAATTAAAGAGGATTCCCAACTCATGCAAACTCAAGAAAAGTCACAATGAAAGGTTATGTCAAATCACTCATAAAAAGGACATGAACCCAATGGAATGAAATCGCTTCCGAAGCCAAGCAATTCCAAAGAGGGCACCGCAAATAGGATACACCAAATTGCCCTTAAATGAACAATGACCATTCAAAAAACAATTTATCCAAACAATACACCATAACTATGGAAAACCTTCACAACTCATGAATTGATACGAATAAATTTAACAATTGAAGACACTCGAATATCCCAACATGAAAACAAGTCGAACCACTTAAATATAGGAACCTTAAAATTTTAAGTCAAAAGTTGCTTATCCTAACACATATCTTCTATTTACAATTCTCTATTAAAACATTCTATCTTTCTTCTTAACAAAAATTCCTTCACCATCCTAAAACCAATTCACGTACTATTCACCTTAAATCAACAAATCAAATAACCTATTTTATCAATACATTATTTATTATATCAATAATTAATCTAAATTTTAGAAGCACTTGTAATTAAATCTAATTTTAAGAGCACTTGTCCAACGTTCACAACACTTATTTACACCTCACCGTTGTGTTATTATTAACATTAGGATTTATTCGTTACACATCTTTATTGGCATTGATGCTATTATAGATGTGAAATACATTACTATGCAATCTTGTTTGATTTTTATTAATGTTTAGATATTGCTATATGTAACAAACATACCTCCTACTTATCTATTATTAATGTTTCCTAGAGGTATTACATTAATATTCATACAAGATTAAAAACAATATATCAATATTATTATTAATTTTAAGATTGATCTACAAGAATTAAATTTAGACATTCATGATTAAATCTAACCACAATGATACTAACATTGATTTATACAAATAGTTATTGATGCTATTATTATTATTTTTATTTATTTATTTCCCCTTATTTTGATATACTTAAAAAGAAACTATTTTATTCACTTTATTCTTATATAAATATGTTTATATAATTTAAAAGAATTAAAATTAACTCAAACTAGCTACATGGAAATCATAAATCAATTTATTATATCATACCAAAATTGTTCTTTAAAACCTTGAGGAATCTTTTATCTTTTAATATATATTCTTATTTTAAAGTAATGTGATCTTCTCTCTCGTGAGAAGCTTCTACTTTATTCCTTATCCACCATTTGTGTTTATTTTAACTTTCCATGTTTTCTGTTTTATATTGTTATGACTATTGAAAGTTTTCTAATGTTATGAATACCATGTCAACCATTTTAATATTATCACTAAGCCCTTTCAGATAGAACAATCAAATACATGCCATAATTAATGGTTGAAGAAATTTTTACAGCTACTGTAGTTGCAATTACGTTGGTAGGTATGCATACAAAATATAGAATACACTATGCATGCAAACTGCTTGACAAATTTTCTCAAATAAATGTTGTCTTGTGCACTAAAATTATTACAGATTGCACAATTTGGGTTGTTCAGAAGGCTTTAGCACCACTGAAGGAAATGAAATTGGCAGGCATAAAGCCAGATTCCACAAACGTTATCCAGCACCCCCTCTACTGCGTGAAATAATATGAGAGCCTTGGAGCAGGGTAAGTACATCCATTGAAGGTAACAGAAGATGGATTTCTGTCAAATGTTACATTTGGAATAGCTCTGGAAGAAATGTATGCAAAAACTGTGGAGGCACAGCAAGGCACGTGAACTTTTTTGACAGAGTGCCTCAAGGAAATGTAAGCTCATGGGAATGCGAGGATTGCAGGATATGAGCAGAGAATTAGGGGTGCTATTTAAACTTTTACACCCTTCTATGCTTGAGTGTTGCATCTATGATAGATTGTCAACAGAATCAAGGAGGCCATTTAAACTTTTAAACTTCCTATTTTGTTCAAGCGTTGCGGTTGAGACAGGTAGTGAAAGGAATCAAGAAGGTTATTTAAACCTTTCAAATTTTCTATTATGCTCAAACATCACAACTGGGACAGGTGGACAATGTATTCAAACAGATTATTTATACTTTCAGAGAGCTTATCAAACAGATTGATATAGACTATTATAGTTCATTAAATGTAGAAAACATAAAGAATACTTGCTTTACATGCCTATCAGAAGTCTGAAGCCTAATGAATTTACCTTGTGATCTGTCACCATAGATGACTAACTGTTGATGGCTAACAGCTCCGTGCTTAGACAAGTGTTTTTCGATTCTTCACCACCTTTGTGAGGATGAAGAATTGTAATTAGGAACTGTAGCAAAATGCGGAAAAATGTGTATGCCCTCAACGATATTCTTCCCAAATCTCTCTTTTCTCCTTACTGAATGTTTAGTGTTCATACCCCCTTCTTTCCCTATCTATATTATTTCTTATGCTTTCTTCCCTCATCTTTGCCCAAAAACTGTCTGTCTCCCTTTCGGATGGAATCCGTTTGGCTTTCCTCCTTCTTGGCTGAAGGAAGAGCGATTTTAGTACATGCAAATTAGTTCCTTTTTATTATTTTCTTTCCAGCTTTTCCTGCTTTAAAACACTTCAGCTTCCTATCCCCTTAACCATTTAAATTTCTTATTAAAATAATTATCTTTTCAAGATTATTTTGTTCATAATTATTATTAACTTCAATTTAACGCAACAATTTTAATCAATTTATCTAATAATATCACTTTTACTTTTAACGAATTAATTTAATTTGATCATTTGTTCTAACTCATTTGATTTAATTTAATTGATTATTATTTTAATTTCTAATTATATTTTAAATAACCTTGCAAATCACTTATGATTTAATTAATTATTTAAACATGACTACTAACATATGATATTTTTCACACAATCAAATAACATAGTAATCAATGAAGCACACACAAATACTCACACACAAGTCCAAAACAACCGACACGGAGGGGCACCACATTTATTCCCTTAATCCATGGAACATTTTGTTCTAGGACCTTACTAGACATAGATCCCCTTAAGCCATCCTATCACCCTAAACCATAAATCGATGTCTTAAGGTGTCCTAATATGACATTTCTTAAGGGGATCAAAGAAGCTCTCAAAATTTGGTGAATAGAGCTCAAGCTCATCTTTTATTTATTTTGTACATTGCAATTAGGTCACTAGCATATATCTATGTGTCCCTTTGAATGTATTCTATTAATTTCATTCTTATCTTTAGTATTCTTTGAAAACAATGAATGAGATTATAAATTTCAATGTTAGTGTTAAAATTATAATTTCTTCTTAACTACTTTGCCCCACAATAGAGAACTTTTGTCTCTTATCATGAAATTTGAAAATTTACATAAATCAATTTATGTCCTCAGATTTAATTAAATTTTGTGTCATACTTGATTAATACATCTATTCACAATCGATATACTTAGCTCTATAGATATAATATTTTTGGGAAACAAGAGCTATCTGAATCAACTATTCCACAAGAAAATGTTGCTCACTAACTTGCAAGTCCATTATTCCAAGGACCACCCGAACTTCACCCTAAGTTCCCTAAACCCTAAACCCTAAACTCTAAAATCTAATCCCTAAGCCCTAAATCATTCATTTTTTTGTAGGACCTTAAACTTAAATTTAGTTGCCTTAGGCAACTCCACCAAATTTTATTCCCTTAAGCCATGGACCATTTTTTCCTAGGACCTTCCTACACATAGATCCCCTTAAGACATCCTATCACCCTAAATTATAAATCAATGTCTTATGGGTCCTATTTTACACATTTCAATTAGGTCACTATCATATATCTATGTGGACCTTACCACACATAGATCCCCTTAAGCCATCCTATCACCCTAAATCGTAAATTGATGTCTTAAGGAGTCTTATTTTGTACATTGCAATTAGGTCATTAGCATATATCTATGTGTCCCTCTGAATGTCTTCTATTAATTTTTCATTCTTATCTTTAGTATTATTTGAAAATAATGAATAAGATTATAAATTATAATAAAATGACATAATTTCATTTCTACCCTTCATATTAATAACCACACACTAGACTCAATTTAATGTGTACATGCTATGAACTTTTAATGTTATGGATTTTTTAATGTTATAAATTGAATGGTCTTCAAAAGAAATGTATTTTGAATTTGTGCATGTTCAATGTGATTTTAAATAACTTTCAAATTGTGTGCATTATTTAATTAGTTTGTTGATATATACTTTTTTATTGTTTAAAATGCAATTGCCATTTAATTGCTCACATGGATCCAAAGTTTAATATAGATGATTTTATGCCTAATCCAAAAATTCCTATAGATCCCATACATCCCAATCCACCACCAGAACAAAACCCTAGCACACCTCCACACTCTCCACCACCTAAACCCTCACCCTCTCCTATAGTTGATCAAGATCAATTAAGAGAGTATCTGAGCAAACCTTATTATCATTGAAGGAAATATATATCTAATAAAAAATGATCCTAGAGTCCCTCCCCATCTCACATGGTTTGAATCTACGATGCAAAATATTTTTGATTATGTTCGATGTATTGATGCATACCTAGATAGGTTCCATCAATGGAGAGAAGAGAGGATACAATTCTATGTAAATGGATTGTCCTATAAAGAAATAAATGACCTAAAAATTATCAAACAAACCATGTTCCAATATTTTATTAACCCCCAAACAAACCAACCAATTCCACCCATGAAAAAATGAATTTCAATTTTATGGAGTAGCCACCCATAGATAGCTAGGAATTTTTGGAATAGATGGTGGATGGTGTTTGATAATCCACCACATGGATATTGTGAGGTGCCCTTATACTTTTTGATAAAGTTATGAGTTGAGTTTGAGTTGGATAAAAAACCCAACTATTTTGATATGAGGTCATTTGAGGGAGTTGGGCGTGGCATTCCCCAAGATAGACTAGGAGCACATGTCAATCCTCAGTGACATTCTCCAATTTCTCCTATTGTTCCTCCTCCTTCTCCTCGTGTTCCCACTGCATTTCAGTAGCAGACCATGTTATCGACATTAGGAGCATTGATTTCACTTTCAGGACATCTCACTCATCAGACTACACACATGGTGACTAAAGTGGCCAATAGAGAGCATGGAGGCTTGGGCTATAGGGATACTTAGACATCCACTTTAGGTGACCCACATGCATCTAAGATGGGGTCATACCTAAATTTACTATATTTTGAGGATCATCCTACATAGGTATGTTCATCTTTTGAACTTAAATTTAATTCAAGTTTAAAATGTAAAAAAATCATGTAAATAATAACATCAAATTATATATATAATATAATATTAATTCAATAAGTGTTTGGTGTAGATGCATGATCACACGATGCCTGAAACTCACTATGATTGTCATGTCTATATGTCAAGTGTTGTAGATATGGGCTCACCTTTTGGATAGGTACATGAACCAATATATATTAAATAATTTGTGTGGATATATCTAATTTTTAATTTGAATTTGTACACATGTGTGAATTGATATAATATAATATTATATATATATGTAGGGAGGTCATACAATACCTACTATTGACCAACCACAAGTTGTGGTGAGTGCTCCTGAGACATCATCAGCTCAGGTGAGTGCTTTCAAAATTTTGTTAAAAAATTAAATTAAAAATACACATCATAGATCTAATTTAATTTTTTCATTTACATACGCATGTGTGAATGATCTATACAAATTGTTGTACATCTATACATGCAATGATTTCATGAGATACCCATGACGAGTGCACCTAAGACATCGTCAGAATTTATGCATGGGAAATCTTAGGTCTGTGATTATGAGGTTATATCATTCGAGGTTATAAACTTTACTAAATCTCCTATACAATTTTTTATGGACCTTTTAAATATATATATATATATATATATATATATATATATATATATATATATATATATTTGAGGTTTTAACATATTGTTTGCTTTATATGAATATGGAGGATATAGTAGATCATGCATTTAGATCTTCTCAATTGACAGTTATGCTACCCATTGAACAAAATGTCCTAGTAGATTCACATGATCATATGGTAATTTATGCATACTAAAAATTATTTTTATTGTATTTACTAGATATATTTAATTAAATTTATTTTATCTAAAAGTTTATATTGTTAATTTTAAATATGTTTAATTATATCAAAATTTCTAAATAACTTTAAATCTAATTTGAATTTTCTTGTACTCTTTTCCAGCATGATGTGGGTACATCTAGTCGACATGGAACAAAGAGAAGACTTGATATGACCGATCAGCCTAATAGTTAGATGGTTTTAAATTTTATGGACTATAGATATAGGTATGTGTAGGATCATCATGGAAAAAAAACATGCCCTTAAGTGGCAAAAAATTCAAAAAATCGAGTTAGCAACTTGACATAAAAATTTGAATAAGCATTCATATTATTTCAAAAATATGTAAGAATAGAATTTGTAGCAAATTGAATGTAGTTTCTAAACTACTAGGTTTATTTAAAAAAAATTATTTGGTAAAAATTTGAAATTACAATGTAGTAGTACTTAAATTCCAGGGAAAAAATAAGAATTAGGTGTTTGTCTAACCACCCTAACCACAATAAAATGATAATATTTTTGTAGAATGTTTTAGATATAATTAGAGGACTCATGTCCCAATGTGATGCATATTTTTTGTAATTTATTTCAAGTAAATAATTAATTATGAATTTTTATACAACTTTAAAAAATATAAAAAACTCTTATGTCCGACCACTCCAATTTGGTCAAACTTCATGAAATTCAATTTTTCTTTTTTAATCCTTTCTATGTGAAGCATAGAATGACACATGTTTTGATCCGTTTTACATTGTTTGAAAGCTATAGATGCTTAACCTACTATCAATTAGACTTTTAGTCGCAATTTGAATAGAAAATGAATAATACTCACTTTTTATTTAATTCAAAGTAAAAGCATAATTTATATTAGTGGAAAGATGAAAAATCTCCCTTTAAAACCCTTTTCGCCACCACTCCCGGTTAAAAAAAAAGTTGTCACCACATACCCATTATATTGCCAATTTTAAGCCCATCATGATCCCCGCACATACCATCTCTAGAGTCTTATTTAAATATATGTGTTGGACTTTACATATACATCTTGACATATAAATTTTATGGAATATCTATCTCTAGTTTTATTTTGAACATGTTATTATCATATTTGTGTTTATTTATATCAGTTGACTTTAATACATGTGATGATTATATATGTAGTCAATTATGATCATGTTATGTTCATTTTGATGATTATATACACTCATGTATGTATAGATATAAATTATCTAATTTTCAAGTAATACATGCACTATATAAATTCTTATCTAGAATCAAATTTCATATATATAATTTATCACATGGTTAGATGACAAATTAAAACATTCCTTAAATAGTTTAGATAATTTGTACATAATATATTAAGGATAGGCAATTTTAACTATTTTCCAATTCTAGCAAATATCTGAATCAATAAACAAAAATCTATCTCCTTGTATTTATAAAATGTATAATCTATACAATTGAACAATTATATACAATGTGGTAAATACATGACATGAAATGTATAATCTATAAAATTGGAAAAAGATATTTAAAAAGTGACGGATAAGCTCATTGAAGTTCATACATTGAACACATATATATAATGTATATTGATGTTTAATACAACTATATAACATGATGAAACATATATGTGCATATAGATACAATTAAAGCTTATCAACTTTTACGTGAATACCAAAAATTGATATTTACATAGTCTCTTGATAAAATAGTTTTTTAGTGACAATCACATGGTAGACCAACTTGATGAGAACTTGCAAAAATAATTAATGTAAGTAAACTAACTATAATTTTTATGATTCATCTAAGTAAAAAATTCATGCAAGAAAAGAATAATATATAGTAAATTTCATTGAAATTCAAATGATGTTTTCGATAGGATGGATTAAGGGGATGTAAGAGGATATATAATTTAAGGGGCGTCTTAAGAGAATTCCATAAGTGGAGTTAAGAGGAGGGCAAGTTAAGAGGATGCATGTCATGAACCCTACGGGCTTAACGGGTCCTAATAGGATGGATTATGGGGAATTATGAGAGTGACTTAAAGGATGAAAGATTGTGCATTAAGGGTATGTAAGAGAATATGACTTAAGGGTCCTTTAAGAGGATGGCTTAAGGGGATGCAAGACAGTGGATTAAGGGGAGTTGATAGAATGACTTAAAGGGATGTAAGAGAGTGGATTAAGGGGAGTTCATAAAATTACTTAAAGGGATGTAAGAGAGTGGATTAAAGGGATGCAAGAGGGTGGATTAAGGGGAGTTGATAGAATGACTTGAAGGAATGCAAGAGGGTGGATTAAGGGGAGTTGATAGAATGACTTGAAGGAATGCAAGAGGGTGGATTAAGGGGAGTTGATAGAATGACTTAAAGGGACAAGAGGAGTAGATTAAGGGGATGAAAAGAGGGTGGATTAAGGGAGTTGGATAGAAAGACTTTGGAGGGATGTAAGAGGGTGGAGTGGATAGGAATGAAGGGATGGGGTGAGGTGGATATGGGGATGGAAATACGGCCTTAAGGAGTATGGAATAGGTGGATAGTGGACAGTGGATGGCAGTGGAACTGGACAGGACGTAGGGAGATGAACCCTAAACACTTAACCTTTATAGATTTGTTATTCTAAGTATCTCATGAACCCTAGAAATCCTGAACCCTTAACCATACGACCTAAATCCTAGGAGATGAACCCTAAACCCTTAACCCATATAGATTTGTTATTCTAAGTATCTCATGAACCCTGGAAAGACTTAAGGGGATGCATGTGGATGGATTACAAGTAGATATACAAGGATATGGATTAAGGGGTCCTAAGAAGATAACTTAAGGGGTGTTGAGAGAGTGACTAAAGGGAATGCAAGTGGATGGATTAAGGTTATATATAGAAGGATATGGATTAAGGGGTCTGTTGATGGTGTTTTCTGCACAACAATAACTTAGACAAAATATGATAACCTATCTCTCTTGAAAGGTAAATCTCTACCAGCAAGCCTCAAGAGATAATCCGAAGGTCTTTAATGTTAGGTCTTGACAATACAAAAAAACTTAGTGATAAATGTGAAAATACTAATAATCACAAAGGAACCTTACAAAAAAATGGTGGATCTTCAAACTTATTAGATTTTGCAATGTATTGATACTTGAAATCCTAAATCTAACCTAGATTCAAAGAAATACCAAAAGATAAAGGTTTAAGAGAGATCCTAAGATTGAGATTAATCCTAAGACCAACAATGAAAATGATCAAATATTTTAAATGGACCAATCCCTCCAAACTAATTCCTGCTTAACCCAGTTTTCAACTATAATCTTACAGAAACAGTGCAATCTTCTAAGGAACTAAAGATTTTCAAATCATGAGACATTCATTCATACCAACCCTACTTTGGAATTAAAATGAATAAATACTCACAATTTAACTAAGCACAAAAATATAAGGTGTAGGCTAACTTTACACAACAACTCACAATCAACCATTTGCTAAAAGTATCGATTAGGGATTGCTACCAACACTTCAAACATCAAACTATAAACACCACTAGATTATATCTAACTCTAAATATAACATATATATCCAATGTTTTCAAAGAAATATGGAAGGATAGAATAACAAGAACCATGCAAGAAAAATTAATTCAAGAAAGAGCACCAAATCACAATGTCTTTACTTATATTAATCACCCAAAATTTGCAACAATTCCAATATTCAGTATTATGGCACTTTCTTTCAGAATAACTAACTCCTAGCTCTAGCTCTTGCTCTATCACTTAGCTTTCTCCAAAATCTAACCCTTAAAAATGAGGAAAAATACCCTATTTATAGAAATTTTACATCAAGTTTGTCCAATTAGGGTTACAAAAGTGGGCAGCCAAAAACAGGTCAGCCTAGAAACTTCTTTGAATAAAATAATATTTATAGCATTTAATGTTTGAGACTTCTTCCAGGTTGGCCTGAGATCTGATGTAGATCACTCTAATGCATGTAGAGAAAGGAAGAAGAAATGTGTAGAAAAACCTAGATAGATGGGAAGCACAAATCTTGATGCAATCATACATTAACTAGGCCCTTGCCTTTATGTTGACCCAATTTATCTTGCACCCTAATAAAGATCTTCTCTAAGTCAACATGTGATGGAATGATCAATAATTTAAATCTTCTTTCAATTGATTTAATCTCCTCCCTTGATTCTTTAATGACCTTGTCCCACTCTACTTGGAGATTAAAAAACTTCTCCAGAATAGCGATATAGGTAGACACATCATCTAAATGGTGGGCGGTGATTGGGTCATCATCACTTGGAGCATAAACTTCACACCACCATTTTATCAATTGTTCTAGGCTTAGGTTTTTTGATGCAAATTTATTCCTTCCACTCATTACCTCAAAGAATGAGATGCATTTATTATAAATTTCATTCAATGTATTCCCCACATGTTGACCTTGTTTATGAATTTTCTTTAGAACTCTTTGCTTGATTTGCAGGGCCTCATACGACTCCCAAGGTTCTGAAACCTTTGAGGAAGGCAAGATTCCATCACTTATTAGTCTTTCCTTAGTATAATCCATGATTGTCTTTACTTTCTGTAGGAGAAGATCTACATCACCTTTATCTTGTACCAATAATTTCTTCAACCACTCAAATAATCTATGTACATCTCCACAAGTTGACAAAATTTCCTTAATTAGGCTTTCTCCTCTAAGCCCTACTCCTTGTAACCATTCATGTGTAGCCTGTGTAGAAGTTTTCATCTTTTCAAGCTCACTAACTATCTCCTTAGGTAAGAAACCTCCTATCAATGAAGAAAAACCAATCTGGCTCATGGACTGCAAGGGTTTCATGAGATTTCATAGATATTTCTTTAACTCTTCATTTTCTTTCTTCAATCTTTTTTTGGCTTGCACTTCTTTAGCCAATCTTTCCAAAATTGTGGCAGAAGGCCCCTTGAACTCTTCTACTTCTTGTCTTCTAGAGGTAGGCCCCAATTTTATTGTTTGAATGTTGTAATCTTGAGGAGTTACCTCATCCTTATTCTTATCTACTATAGGAGTGGAAATATGAATCACCCTATTATTTGATTCATCCTTGTCAATTCTAGAAATAGTTTTGGACTTCTTTGTTTTATGTTTTCCAATATGGGCCAGTAAATCATCCCAACTTAGAGGAATACCATCTATAACTACTTGCCTACTTTTTATTTCTGCATTGAGCCAACTAGGAGTAGAAATATCTGTCTATCGCTCACCTTGTTTATCACTTTCTTATTTACCAGTGGAGGAGTCAACATTTGAAACATGCACCACAAAAACTTCTTCACCTTTATCTTCTTTTCTTTATCTTTCTCCCTATCTCCCTCTAGATTCTCATTCTTTTCCTTGTCATGCATCTCTATCACTTCACAAATTGGAGAGGGAGTTATTTCATGCATCTCTTCTTTCTCCATGGATTTTTCTCCCTTATCATTAATAGGTGAATCTTCATATGATACTAAAGAACATTGTAAAATATTATCAAAATTTACCTCCGCACTGTGAAGATCCCCATCCTTAAATTTTTTTGTCTCCTCACCTTGATTGATATCCCTAATAGCTGCATCTATTGGCCCTTTTTCTTCACTATGCAATTCCTGAGTAGGAAAGGGAGAATTATCCTTTTGTTGTTGTGTAATAGAGGGATTCATGGTGGCACCTTCTTTCAATAAACTTTCCTTAGTGGATGGAGTTCTTTTTTTTTCAGGTATAAACCTATGTTTTCTCTTTGGAACTCTCAACATTTACCAACTGTGGTCCTATCTCATCCTCTCCCCTAGGAGGCTCATTTTTCTTCGTTGATGTTCTCATGAATCTTCTCCTTTTAATCACAAGGGTATCACCATTCTTACCCTCTTCCTCATGTTCCTCTTCTTGAGCAGATTTCTTCTCTTTGGAGGTAATCATTCTCTTCTTTGCAATGGGCTTTCTTTTCTTTTCTTCCCCGATCTTTGTTTGACCACCTTTAATCTTAATTTTAAAAGGGGAACTCACCTTTTCCTTGCCTTTTGGGTCTTGCTCCTCCTCAGAAGAAGACTGATATTCCAAGCTTCACATCAATTCAATAGTATACTATTTCCCTTCATTATCTAGCTCCAAAATATTATGCTTGATCCACAACTTAGTGTGTTTGATTATAGGGGCATTGATTTGCTCCAATTTTTTTATTTCCTCTTCCATCCAATCAATTTCGCCTGTAGGTTTATCTTTAATTGATTCATAATCATGGATTTGCATAACTTCTCCATCATCATCAATTTGATCTAGGATGACCTAGATACTATACAGTCTAATCAAATTGGCAGGCAACTTGGAGAACTTCTTCTTCAAAACTTCAAATTCATCTTTGCAATTGGCCCAACAATCTTCAAAGTCATCTTTATGTCTGAATTCTCCATTGGCTCTCTATTGAGCCCCATCTATTTTGTCAAATATGGCCCTCTTAGTATGTAAAGATAGGTTGAAAGTGCCCATATCTTCATCAGAAAACTATGTTGTGGCCAAGTATGGGCAAGCCTCATGAACTCCAATCCTTAGTGGGAATTCATTACCAAAACCACTTTTTTGTATATCCTTTTTCAAAATTGCGTCAAAGGCACAAATTTTCCTTGTAACCTACAAAATAATGATATGATCTATAGGATATCTAGGCAATTTGTATGGAGCTCTCAGACAACCATCAATCCTAATGTAAGAAAATGTGGGAAGATGTGTAAACCATGCTCCAAACTTCTGAATCAATTCCTTGGCAGCATTAGAAATTCTAACATGCTTTGCACCCATGAGCAACCTTGTAATATACATGGTTAATGCATCATTTTTCCTTCTATAGCTAGGACTATCAAAATGTAGCTAAGGGTTGACTTCATAAATTACATCTTGGCCAAAGACTCTTGAAGTGGTTAATCCCTTATATGGATGGAACCTTTCCATGAAATAGAACAAATCAGATGTCATAGTGAAAGTCTTGGTTTACAAAACATTGGACAAATGCTTATGAATTATCTTACTAATTATTCCTTCCCAGTGCTAGTCTATACCTTGTTCCATTCTCACTATCAAATAGAACATCTAATTTTACAACATTCCTGCATTCTTTAGACCCATCACTCTACTGAGAAGAGTGATTGCATCATAGTAATCTAATTTAAACTTAGCCCTAAACAAATATTTTGGAAATTTAGAAATATATACCTTTGGTTTCTCTAGCCAAGTGTTAATGAGCTCCAGAGCCTTACTTGTGTCATTCCCATTATATTTCTTAGCTATATCAATATAAAATTGCACTACATGAGACCTATCTAGCATGCCAAATGTTTGGGAAACCGATACATGATAGAAGTTTGCAAGCACTCTGGCCTATGGACCAATTACTCTCAATGTACCTTGATCATAGTTTCAAGCACATTCTAAGAAAAGCTCATAACATTGCATTGAGGAAGGAAAACTGGCCACATGAGCCAACCCAGAATCTCTCCTTCTCCTTACCAAAATAGAAGAGTCACATGTTGTCATCCTTGCCTTAAATTCTTGATAGTCCCACTTTCCCACATTGGTGTCAGTCACCTCCAATCAAGTAGAAACAAGTTTACTCTAAGTAATCTTGTTCTTCATATCCAACTTAATCCTTTCAGCTTCTGAAATAGGAGCTTCCTCAACATCAAGATCCATTTCTTTTCTCTTACACTTGTTAGTAACAACCTTGCTTAATTCAGCTTGCACTCAATAAAAGGTCACAATCAATGTTCATTACAACACAAAATTTAAGGTTAGCCCATCATAAATAACACATTCATCATCTAGATAAACCCAAAAAAAATCATATTCTCTTAAAATCTCATAAACATTATTCCAAGATTTTCACCCCTTCGCAAAAATCAGGTGAAGAAGAAAGTTTTGGGGATTTCCTTTCAGAAGGGAAATTAGTGAGGATATCGTAACTTTCGCATTTACATGAATTCTTGAGTAAATGACAGGGCAATGGAAATTTGAGAGATTTTTTAGTGTAAAGGAATTCCATGAGGTGCCTAAAATCTCTGAGATTTTTTATTCTTCATAGTTTTTCCCAAATTGATCGAACGATCAAAAATTTGGGATTTAGCTTAAATTTTTATCCACTTCACATTGTTCATCCATGATTTAGACTAATAACTCATTCAATCACAACTCAATTTATCTTTTAGCAAGAAATTCAAAATATGCAACCCTAGGGTTCCGCCATGAATAGCCAATCAAAGGTTCAATACACTCATTCATTCAATCAGATCATAATCAATTCTTCCAAAACCCTCAAAGGAAAGTAACAATCAGATACAAATGGAAAATAACAACTCAAACTCCCACTCAGATCATCAATCTGTTAAACATGTAGAACCCTAGATCCATCAAATGAAATCACCATCACGCACAACACCGAATTCAAAGGCTAAATCTAGCAAGGATTGGCATTATTAAATTATCATTTCAATGGAAAGTTATGACATTAACACTCAGGGGAGGCATCAAAATGAAAAGGGGAAAACCTTAGTTTAATCACAGACCTCCAAATACACATAAACCCAAGCATAAAACATGCATAATACCACAAAACCATACATAATCATCAATCAAAAGCAAAGGAATCATGCACATACCATTGATGAAGTAAAAGTTAGGAGGACAATCACTGGTAGCAAGCTTCAAATCCTCCAAAGATG
>VDFB02185712.1:0-21957 GCA_007258455.2 Sequoia sempervirens
AATGGGACACCATCTACAATGATGAGTTTTGGAGGGACAAAAAGGTTGATGTGATACACAAGTACACCCCAACTCTAATCGAAGGTGAAGAGTGAGGGTCCCAATCACAAGAATCCAAACTACAAGGTGACTATAATTCTAGTGATACTGAGTCAGATTTAAATGAACAAGACTATCATGACAACAGTATCATCATTGATCTACCTCATACCTCAAATCCTACAGAAAACTCTGTTATGACCATAACCATAGCTGATTTCATGCAGCCTAATGACCCGCTACCTCTGATCCATCCTGATCTCATTGATTGGGATCTATCCGAACCTATTGATATACCTATGTCTCCAAGCAACGAATCTATTGTGAACTTCCTTTCTGTAGACGACACAAATGATTGTTCCACTAGAAATTTTCATCATAGTCTTTAATCAGGAGAGTGTCAAGTATCCTAACTACAAAAATAAAAATAAAAAAGAAAGATCTAATGGTGAAAACCAGAATCTGGCAGTGTTAGATCAAACAAAAGATAAAATAAAGAGTGTATCAGATGGTGAAAACCTTTTTTAAGGCACTAGATGATGGGATACTTGACACTCTCCCAGAGCACTATCATGAGCGATCACCTATCTTGATTGAGCCTACAAAAGAGGTTAATCTTGAAACTACAGAAAAAACAAGGATTCTACAATTAACTGCGTCAATGAGAGATAAAGAAGTACCTGAGTTCATGAAATTTCTAAGAGAAAATCAAGTCAACTTTGCCTCGTCTTATGCGGACATGCTAAGTCTTGATCCCAATCTCATAATGCATCACTTTTCCATCAAACTAGGAGTTAAACCTATGAAACAATAACTCAAAAGGATGCATCCTCATGTTGCACTATTGGTTAAAGAAGAGCTCAAAAAACTCCTTGATGTGGGATTTATAAGATCAATCGACTATGCAGAATGGATCTCCAACATTGTTTTTGTATCCAAGCCAAATGAAAGTATCAAAGTGTGCACAGATTTTAGAGATCTTAATAAATCATGTCCTAAGGATGACTTCCCACTTCCAAGCATTGATAATATAGTTGATCCAAGACAATTGGCCATGTATTCACTAATGGATGGTTTTTCTGGTTACAACCAAATCAAGATTGCACCTGAAGACCAAGACAAAACAACTTTCACATGTCCAGGGGGGACTTATTGTTGGAACGTCATGCCTTTCGGTCTAAAGAATGCTAGGCCTACATATCAAAGAGCCATGACTACAATTTTCCATGACATGATGCACACATTCATGGAAGATTATGTAGATGATATATTGGAAAAATCAGACACAAGAGAAGGACATCTTGAAGTATTATCCAAAATCTTTGCAAGGCTGGAAAAGTTCAAAGTTTGCCTTAACCCCAAGAAATGTGTTTTTGGGGTCACATCTAGAAATATCTTATGATACGTAGTATCAACAAAAGGGATTGAAGTAGATCCTGCCAAAGTGTAGGAAATTATGGAAATGCCTCCACCAAGGAATATCAGCCAGTTGAGGTCATTACAGGGACTTCAATCTATATGAAGGTTCATCGCACAACTGACAGATAAAAGTCTACTTTTCACACATCTATTACATAATAATGTTCCTTTCAAATGGGATGACAAGTGTGAAATGTCCTTTCAACAGATCGAGTAGTACCTAATGAACCCACTAATCCTAGTATCACCAAATCGGGACAAACTGCTAATCTTGTATATTGCCACAACAGAGACATCTTTGGGGGCATTATTAGCACAAGAGGACTCTACAGGAAAGGAACATGAAATTTATTACATCATCCGAATAACAAGTCATGAACTCAACTACAATTTCATCGAGAAGGCTTGTCTAGCAGTAGTCTTTGCCTCATAGAATTTTTGGCACTACATGTTAACTCATACAATCAATCTTGTTGCAAAGATTGATCCACTCAAGTATCTACTAAGCAAGGCCACATTAACAGGAAGGTTAGCAAAATGGGTTATGATCCTAAGTGAGTTTGACATCCATTATGTTGATCGCAAAGCAATCAAAGGACAAGTTATCATTGATCAACTAGCTGAAGCACCACTACACACAGAACATCCCATGCATGTCGAATTTCTAGATGTTGATGTCTTCACTGTAGAATCCAAACAACCATGGTCATTATACTTTGATGGTTCTTTCACTCAACATGGATCAGGGGAAGGCATACTCTTTGTCACCCCTCAAGGACATACCATTCCTCAGTCATATAGGCTAATGTTTCCATGCACCAACAACATAGCCAAATATGAAGCTTTAATCACTGGACTCAAGATAGCATTGGAATGGAGGATCACGGAGCTACAAGTCTATGGTGACTCATAGTTAGTCATTAATCAAATCATTGATGATTGTCATACCAAAGATGGAAAACTATTGCCATACAAGAAAATGGTTGATGACTTCAAGAAGTACTCCATGGATATCAAGTTCATACAGATTCCAAGACTTGATAACAAAGAAACTGACACCATGTCCATGATCACATCATTGTTGCAACTCCTAGAAAATTAGGCTAGCTATGAATTTATGGTGGAACAATCATTTATGCCTACCTATGACACACTTGAAAGCCAAATCATTTGCCACTTAGTAGGATCTGATTCACCTTGGTATGGCAAGATTTATGCCTACCTAAAAGATGACATCTTGCCACCTGACTTATCCTGAAACCAAAAGCACAACTTTATCCGCCAATCCTCTCACTATACTCTTATCACTGACAGCCTTTATCATCACAGTCTTGATGGTACTTTACTTCGATGTCTTGAACGTGATGAATCTGACAAGGCTTTACAAGAAGTTCACGGTGGCATTTGTGGTACTCATTCTAGTGGATTGACCTTATAAAATAAATTGATTAGAATGGGTTACTACTAGCCTACAATGGAAAGAGAATCATTCAATTTTGTGAAGAAGTGCTCAAAATTTTAGATTCATGGGAATCTCATTCATGCTCATGCACAAAAAATTCAACTGTTCACGCCGACCTAGCCATTCTCTCAATGGGGGTTAAATCTAGTTGGCAAGATTCATCCTTCATCATTGAACATACACAAGTTCATCATCACAACAACAGAGTATTTTACCAAGTTGATTGAGGCAGTACCTCTCACTAAGGTTACTGACAAACAAATCTCATCATTCATACTCAACTATATCATTTGTCGGTATGGCATTCCCAACTCCATCATCATAGATAATGGACAACCTTTCAAGAATCAAGATGTTGACGAACTTTGTGAGAGATTTCATATCCAACATAGATATTCAACACCTTACTATCCACAAGGGAATGGCCAAGCAGAGGCCTCAACAATACTATATTGAATATTTTTAAGAAGATTGCGAATGATGCAGGGAAAGATTTCCACATTCAACTCAATCCTGCATTATGGGCCTACATAACTAGCATTCGAACGCCAATAGGAGCAACACTATATGCTCTTGTCTATGGATAAGAAGCCATATTACCTTTGGAGGTTGAGATTCCATCACTCAGGGTATCATTGAAGGGTCTCACAACAGATGATGAATACAAAGTTTCCAGACTACAAGAGTTGGAACTCCTCGATGAGAAGAGACAACGAGTAGTTGATCATTTGAAAGCATATCAAGAGATGATGTCACACAACTATAATCATAGAGTAAAGCCACGTACCTTTCAGGTTGGTGATCTTATTTTGAAAGAAAATCCACACAATCAGCAAGACAGAGAGAAGAAAGGAAAGTTTGAACTGAATTGGCTGGGTCCTTACATGGTCATCGTAGTATACGGTTCAGGAGCATACAAACTATCAATGCCAGAAGGGGAACTGTTTGACTAACCCATCAATATCATGCACCTGAAGAAGTATTATGTCTAAATTGGTTATCATCATCCATAAATGTCCTAAAAAAAAACCATAAAAATCAGAAAAAGTCCTTTAAAAAACCCATAAAAATTAGAAAAAGTCCTAAAAAAATTCAAAAAAATCGTCATAGGGTGAAAACTTGGCAACAGGCAGTCTATTGACAAGAAAAATACAAAAAAAAAAATCAGAAAAATGCAATAAAGACATATAGTGAAAATTTGGAAAACATACGCTATTTGTAGCTCTCCATCTATTAATTCATGTTCTGCACTTAGCTTCCCAGCCTTCATTTCATGCATCTTTTCACCATCATCTTAGGTATATAACAACATCATACTGTCATCATTTTCCTAGAGCGATAACGTCTTACCATGGCTTGATCATTGTACATATTCATTTTAGCAAGTTGTGCCAATACTGGGGGCAAACATTGGCATATTGGGGGAAATCAATTTTTAGAGTTTACCAAAACAACTAGATAATGACATAAAATCCAATCATACAAGCAAACAATCAAATCACATGAACAACTATCCAATCATTGATCCATATCACAACAATTTTCAGCAAGTACCATATCATAACACATATCTAGATGATCTAAAATCTAAATAATGTTTGGAATAGCAGTATTATATTTTGAACAATGGTTGTTTGATTTTTGATATCATCGCTCTGGAGCACACTCAATGATGTACTGAACTAGAGTGGCAAGGAAAGAGAATGATTTTTCTTTGTCTGTTGTCTTGAAGTTAATTATCAATCTGTTGCAAATATGTCATGAGAAATGATTTATAAAGAATATCATTGATGACAGTTCCAAATTTGCATCAAAAAGTGGTTAATCTTTCTCTATTTATGCAAGAAATGCTCAGGTCATCTCGGTTCAATTATACCTCGATGCTTGTATTCATTTGCTATATCAAAAATCATGAAAGTTGTACTTAGGTCATCATTGGTGCTAATTTCCCCTCTGATGCTTGTACATACTTCCAACATTTTAAACGCTCTATGATGATTTAAGAAAGCTAACAAAGGGATCAACAAACAGTTGGTTTTGTTTAGTTGCATTTCATTTAGATCATTGTACATATTTGCATACTAGATTTGCATCAGAGTTTTGAAAGGCTAAACAAAAACATCAATGGTTGTCATGTCTCTTTGGACTATTTTTGGAGGACATTCAAACATTTGTTTCATTATCATCTTTCATCTTCATCATCATTTCATTAATCATTATCATTTCATCTAGGTCCTGTACATATCATATAATTTATCATTCATTCCCATATCATTTCGATCCTTTATCATTTATTTATCCATCATTATGCATTATCATGTCATTTATCATTTTTTTTTCATATCATATAATTTCATTGCATACCATTGATCATTCTCATTTTTTTTCATCTTCATTTTATTGCATATCATTTCGATCCTTTATCATTTATTTATCCATCATTATGCATTATCATGTCATTTATCATTTTTTTTTCATATCATATAATTTCATTGCATACCATTGATCATTCTCATTTTATATCATCTTCATTTTATTGCATATCATTTAGTTCCTTTATCATTTTATATCATTCATTTATCCATTAAGTATTTTATATCACTTTCATTTTCATATTATCTATCATCTCCATATCATTAACATCTTACTTATCATTTTTATATCCATTTCCTTTTCATTCTACACAGTTGCACACCATTTATCATCTTCATTACCATTTCATTTTTATATTTTATCTTTGTGTCATCATTTCATAATCTATTTCATTTCACTTATCATTTCATCTCATTATCATTTATCATTGTTATTTATCATTATCATTTCATCATCATTTAATTTCATATCATTTATAATCTTATCATACATCTCATTATTATTCATCATTATCATTTCATTACATATCATTTATAATTTTATCATACATCTCATTATTATTCATCATTATCATTTCATCCATTATTTGTCACATAACATTTTATATCATATCTTTAATCATCTATCATTTTCATATCATTTATATATCATGTCATTTTTTGCATAAAATTTGACCCATTTCTACATATCATTTCAAATCTTTTCTAATTCATATACACATACTACATTCACATACATTTTCATAAACAATAACATCCATTTTCCATCACATCATCATTATTCATCACATTTTAATAATCCAAAACAAACATTCCATGCATACATTACTTTTTCACATCATTTTTCATAAACATATCATATATCCCATTGCATATTTCATAATCAACATCCTAGGTCATCCACGTATGACATCATTAGATGCATCACAAATCGTCATCATATCCAATCATCCTGCATATCCACGTTAGTCATCAAATCATTAAAATGCATATCAAAACCATACTACATCATGCAAAATACATGCATATCACATCATCACATAAAAATGCACATCATCAAAACTCACGCCCATATCATTGCTCATCAAAAATACATACAAATGTCCAATGTCCAATGAAACTGAAAAGTATAGAGAGATACATGAGATATGATAAAAAAAAATGTAGATGCTCCAAAAATGATATACATGTGTGAAGTACATCAATTATACTACATCAATATAAATCACATCTCATGGCTGACTAGTAAAGCCCCCTGATGGAGCTAGTCTAGAGGATGGTGGCTTGCCACTACCCCCTATGTCAGGATCCTGTCGAGGCCCTGTGACTCCTCTGTTGTGTGTCATAGTTCATGATCTGCTCCTAGATCTGCTATGATATTGAGGGTAAGGCTCTCTGCGGTTGGGAGGGCACAACTCCTCATATCTAACCTGATAATGCTCAACCTCCTTGACAATCTCAAATCCCTCTACAATGGCCTCTCGCAAAGATGCATTCTCAACAGTTCCCATGAATCTCTGAGCAACACCCTCTACCTCTACTGCCCTCTGTTTGAAGGAATCTGTCTCTGCTATCAACTGGGCCACCTGTGGGTCCATGGTAGGAGGAGGTGCTTGTGCCTGTTCCTGTGCTTACACAAGCTGTGCCTATAATTGCACTACCAAACTCTGAGCTTGAGCTAACTAGCTCTACAACTACACCTGCTACCCCTGAAGCGTTTGTACCTAGGCCTGTAGAGTGGCTATCTGTGCCTACTGTACTATAGAAGAGACCTTGATCACTGTCCGTTGTCTAGTACTAGTCCTCAGCCTTCGCATGATCTGAGAACTGCCCAAGATATTTGTCCTTTGCCTCATTGGCCTTTGCTCATCCCCTCTACCATCTCTATTATCATCCTCACCACCATCATTTGAGCTCTCCCCATCTCCACTCTCCTCCTCATCTCCACTACCCTCCTCCTCATCCCCTCCACCCACCGCCTGCTCTCCCCCTACCACATCCTCCTATCTCCTACCCTTGGCTGATGTGCCATCAAAATGGGTGCCAACTCATTTGGACATGTAAAATGAGGGAATGGGTGTGTGTGGAAATAAGCAGAGTACTCATCCGACATCCCTGCATCATAATATCCAACCTGTAAACCCATGCCTCGGGCTATAAACTAGTATACTCTGTATATGCCACCTGATATGAAATGCATGGCCTCCATCTAGTATCATCCTTGCACCACCCATAGTGCACAATGCCTTGAGGCATCCCTTGCGTATAGACATACTATCTCTGCACTCGTAATGCCAAAAATATCTCTATAATGAACGGGGTCCGACCTATTAGATACCAAGACATACATACAAATGGCATCTCCAGATGGTTAGTATCCCATGCCTCACAATCCGTGTATGGCCTCCATATCACTAAATCTATATCATCAAGAATCCATCACCAGTACTCCAACTTGCCCAGCTTGGGCTGGACAAGTGCACTAGAATATACATATACATATGACCTGCTTGGTGGCCTAGCTCTAGGAAAAAGTGGTCTCATAATAGAAATATGCTCCCATGTCTAGATCTAGAGCAAGGTAACACCACAAGACAAACTAGATGATCCTCTGTATACTACTTGATGCAAGTCATGATATAAATGAGCTAACATGCAGCTCACCCAGGCATATCTCCACTGTTGACCTATCATCAACTCAAGGATCCTCCCCCACCCAACTGATAATCCCTTTGACAAGCAATTCAAACAAAGGAAGCCTCCAATAAATGCACTCAAAATTGCAGGTAAGGCCAGATATCCCCTCAAATCTGCCCATGGCACCCAGTACCCTACTATATGAGCATCCCCAAACACCCTCCTGAGTGCATTTTTACCACCTAGCTCCTTGTGGTCAAAAACCACAAGAGTACCTACCACTGGAATCCCCAAAATCCTGTATACATCCTCAGGGGTCATGGTAATCTCACCCATCGACAAATGAAAGGTGTTATTCTCTGAATGCCACCTCTCTGCTAGTGTGGTCAATAGTTCCCTATTGACCCGAATAAGTGGCATCGACAATAAAGGTCCCAACCCACATCCCACTATCAACTGAACATATGTAGGTGTCAGATCTCGTATCCTATCCCAACCCATAGGGAAGCGCTCTCTGATCTGGAGATTTTTGAAACCCTCCTATTTTTGGTCATCACACAGAAAATCAATCAAACTCATATTATCGACTCATATCAACATGATCTATCTACTTCACATCATACAAATCAATCAGACTCATATCAGTGACCCATATTAGTGAACCATATCAAGTGGCCCATATCAGTGACCCATATCAAGTGACCCATATCAATGACTCATATCAAGTGAACCATATCAAGTGTTCTATCTAAGTGACTCATATCAATGCTAAATTGAAATCCATTTGAATATCAAATCAATCTACTCTATCATCATTTACTATTTGTTTTCTTTTTCAAGAAAGAAAATTTATCAACAATCAAATCATTTTCCTCTTTGTCCTTTAGTCATGAATACAAATATGTTTAAATCACATCATCTACTATTTTTTTTCTTTCGCAAAAATCAAATTTATCAGAAGTCATATCAATCATCTACTCTTTGTTTTCTAAAGAAAAGTTATTAGACAATCCATCAATTATTCTACTCTTTGTTTTTCATTCAAGGGAAACAAAGTTATTAGCTATCTACTCTTTGTTTTCTTATTTTCAGGAAGCAAAGTTATCAATTCATCATCGGATTTTCTATCATTTTTATCCATATTAGCATGATGATAAGACAATTTATCTATCTATTGACTAAAGAAGCAATATACATCATCATTTTCATTAAACAATGCATTCTGCCTAAATTTCCTATATGCGTTATAGTACCAATTTCCTATAGGCATCCTAAATGTGCTATTTTGTGTATCGCATGTGCTAAACTGCCTTTTCCCTAAAAGCGCTATTATACATCCTATATGCGCTAAAAGAAACTTTGAAAGCGCTCAAACTCCTACTCTATGCACTAAAATAGAATGTTCAATCCTATGCTCGCGTAAAAATGCATCAAAATTCAATTAAAATCACAAATTTTCAACACAAAGAGGGTTGAATTGAGTCATCGGTGGTCCATACGCGACTGATCTTTGGTATCGGTAGGCCCACTTAAATCTATGTCTATGATACAAAATCTCCATCTCGCCAAGTCACCGTCAGAGCATCAAAATCACTAAAGTCAAAATGTGGAAATGACTTGCCCTTTTTACTCCTTTTACCTTTTAAAGGTCAAACAAGGTGGGTTTTTGTGGCATTTTATTTTTATTTTTCTCCTTTTCTCAAACTCTGACCTTATTTTTTCAAACTGGGGCATCTTTTAATCAATTATCGGGAGCTAAATCACTGCATCCCTCTCATCATTTGAATTTCATCATCAACTCAACACTTGTCCCATCATCAGTGATTTACCTCTCGAGGGGACATCATCAATATCAGCCACATTTCTAAATTAGAACCATATTAGATTCAAATCAAAAGGCATATCAGACACATTTTTTCAGGGGCATATCAGTTAAAATTTTGTCAACCAGGGGCAAAATCAAATGCAGCAAAGGCAGGAATATTTTCTTTGAAGCAATGTGTTTCACACATCACTTCAAAGAGGGGCAAAATGTATACATCTAAAAATGGTCATGGTTAATCAAGCTTGTTAATTAATTAAATATGAATTATTTAATTAATCTTCTAAAGTCATCTACATATAAATAAATTTAATTATTTATTTATATCGTTCACTTTTATAATTCTTCTACCTTAATTAAATAAATAATTTTATTTAATTATTACCATCTTCCATCTTCCTCTTAATTAAATTAAATAAATTTTATAATTTATTTATATTAATTATCATATTATTCTAAATTTGAATATTTGAATTCAAATAATGGAATATTCCTCCAAACACTTTCTTCATCTCACAGTTAAATTAAATATTATAAATATTTAATTTAACACCTTTTTCTCATTTCATGCATAATTAAATATATCTCTCACACACAATTAAATATTAAATATTTAATTATGAAAACTTCTAAATTCATTGTCACATGTAATTAAATAAATTTATTTATTTAATTGTGGAATTTATCTTCAACTACAAAACCAACTCATAACTAAAGATGACAAATGGAAAGTTGCCTCTATTTTTTAGTGAAAGGTTTTATGGGAAGGAAACATCTTCCATTATTCTCTCAACCTTCCATCTTTTTCTCAACTCCTAGAATCTCTCACCATTCATCTTGAAAAGCTTGATTTCAACCGTTGATCATATCAACCAATCAGAATCTTTCAAAAACTCTATAAATACCCATGTGAATCCAAGCATTGGTTACACACATACACACACATTAGAGACATGCGATTATCATTTTAGCATTATTATTATCAGCTTTAGTATTCATGATTTTGTAATTTTACATTCTAGCAATCATGTTTAGTTTAAGCATGTTAATCATATCTTAGCATAACATGCATTCATCTTTAATCTCATTCTCTAGGAAGACTATTTGTTGAGCCTAGCACACAATCTGAGAGCAAGCTGGAATTGAGAAATACACTAGAGATAGAGGACAATGGGATGTCATTGAAGAAATTATTGTTATTAAGAGTTTTCTTTAGTTTTTAATTAGTTTTCTTCAATATAATGTCTTATTGGTGTGTTTGATTTGTTTTTAATCTACATTTGATACACTTAAAATTGATCACACAATATGCATGCATACTCTAGTCATCCATTCAAGTTAGGTATTTTATTGTGTGGACCCAAATCAAGAGATGTACCCACTTGACTAAATAGGAAAGTGCTTATCAAATATTGCTTTAGTAAGCTTTATGGAAGAAATATTGTGAAATATCCCCTTACCTATTGAGTCAGTTATTGCATACTTTGTCTTCTCTATGTATCAATTTCTCTTTCAAACAAATCACCTTAAACATCAGACCTAATGTAGACACCTAAAAATGTCTTGAATGATATACTCACTTGAATCCAATATATTAACATTGTTTTGTCCTAAAACCCATCCTCTTTTCACTTGTTTAATTAAATAAGCCTAATTATTTAATTAAATGCGTCATTTTTGTCTATTAATCTAATTGACCTAATTGGTTTAATTCACCCCCTCTCACACTAACTTTTCATCCTGTTAAATTGAATAAATCAAATTATTTAATTTAAACCCTATGTCATCTTATTAAATTAAATAATCCTAAACTATTTAATTAAATATCATTTTGCATTCCCCTTTTCATTAAATAAACCAATAATTTAATGAATATCCTCACATTCTCCATCTTGCACATTTAAATTTAGTTTTAATTAACTAAATTGCTAATTTCCCTCCAATCCACTTACATAGGGAATATTCCAAAGGAATATTCTCCTATTCGACTCCAAAATTGGAATGCTTTCTTTGTAACAAACTTTCAAAGTTGTTACAAAGTGTGTTTTTTTGAATCATTCTCAACCCTTGATCTTTTCTTGATCCATGTTAACATTGATTCTCATCCATTGATGAGAATCTTTGATCCATGTGCTCATGCTTCCTTCAATATCGACCATTGATTGATCAAATCAATCTGAGTCCTTGTTTTCTCATTTGATCTCCTATAAATAGATCACTATTTGGAGACAAATGGATCCATATTTTGATAGAAAACTTATGCTTTTGAAACTCACACTCATTTGCATCCATGTTTCATATTTACTAGCATTTTAGATTAATTTTCATGCATAGTTAGCTTAAGCATCCATTAGTGGCTTCCATGGTAACTTAGTTTGCATCCATTTAGCATATTTTGGAATCTAGGGCTTGCATCTTTGAATCTTGTACACATTTAGCATAGTTTGCATAAAATTAAATCAAACATCTTAGAAATTATAATGTTAAACTAGCTTTTATCATGTTTTGTTCATCTCTCATCAGTTTCATTAGTTTTCTTCTATAAAACTGATTAAAACAAGCTCATTATCCAAGGGATTGGGAAAGGATCACCATTCCACATCAATGCAACGCCACTCCCTTAATAGGATAAGATTCAAGGTCATAGAATAGATGTTTGTCAAGATTTCATGTTTTTAGCATGTTAGTTTAATGGCTTCTTCGTTTTGTTGATATTGAATATCTTATTGGGATTAATGCTTAGGGCATTAAATAGGGTTTAAATATTTATGAATTTGATCCATTTGGTTCACACTATGGCATTGATCACACAAACTTTCAACTTGCAAAATTGTCAAAACTGTCATCAAACTAGAAATTAGGAAATAAAGTCGCACTTGTTAGAAAATTGGATTGTTGTTGTGCATCTTACCATGTCTATCTCTAAAACTAGTCGCTATTGAGCAACATTTTCCCATGCTTGTCTAGGCATCTGGTCACTATTGTGTAACTTGTGACTATTACTTAAGTTTTCTCATCTACTAGTCATAGTGTTTAAACAAAGTCACTCTTGTCATTTTTGTCACTACTACCTTTGTAAAGGCTCGCTATTGTCTCATATTCTACCATAGTTTTCTAAAACAACCACCACTTTTTCATTCTTGCTTAGCTCATATTTTTCAAACTTTGTCTTAGAAATTGTCATAATATCTTGCTTAGCTATCAGAACATCAAATCAGATCCGTATCAGACCTTGCCATCATCGTTAGATATTGTTAGTATTTTAGACCATCCTTTGCATCATCATTATAGATCAAACATCAAACCAACCTCTGGAAATACATCAAACACAACATATTAGACCTCATCATCTTGCTAGAGAATTTATCAAATCAGATTATCATCTTGTGATCTTGTCAAATTTAGTGGACATTATCCTCTCCCTAAGTTCCTAGATTAATATCATCATCCCTTACTTGCACTCACAAGTCTAGTTCAATTAGAGAAATCAACATATCCTTTATCAACATCTTTTGAGACAACAAACATCAATCGAATCTCATCTATCCTTGTGTCCATAGACTAGCATCATATCTAAACATCCAAAATCCACTCACACCTTCATCATAGGGTTGAGTACCAAAAACATAGCATCATTAATCAAAATTTGTTATCAAGTTATCCCAAGATCAACACATATCAAGATCAATCAAACATCATTTTTCCAAAAGGTTTACCAACATTCCCTTTGTACATCATTTTGCAAACCAAAATCTCAAATCAAGACATCACCACAATTTCATAACTTGCAACCTATCACTCTCCAAGGTGTATTGTGCGTGTTTATGACAATAACTAGGTCTCAACATAGAAAGAATATGACAAATAACACAAGTAGCTCTAGTGGACTTACCACCACCAATGTTGAAACTCCAATTTCTACACCATGGGGTTATAATCCTAATGAACCTCCAGTTTTCTCAACCCCTCAAACAAACATCAAGATTACCCCACAAAAACCAATGCTCAATGCTCTACCACCACTTGATCTCAATCCATCAAACATGATGCTGACATTCATCTTCAACATCAACGAATCTTTTCTCAACAACAAAACTAACCCCCTAATACTCAAGATGTAATCATAGAAGACAATGATAGTGATGTGGGAATAATTGAAGAGGACATTTTAGAATATACCCAAGACCCTAAAATGTAAAATATAATAGATAGATTACTTGGAATAAATCCTAATGCACAATTCCTAAAACTTGCACAACATGGTGCCAAGTTACCCATGGACTTTAATGTGGAAGCTCTCAAAGTCGCAAATCTCATTCATATGGGTGATGATACAATGCGAGACAAATCCTAAAAGTAGTTGTAGATCTAAAAATACCATCCATCTTTGCCAAGTCAAAAGCACCAATCAATGAAAAAACTTATGGACAACATGTTGATAATCCACTATATAGATGTCCATCTCAAGTAGAATAAGAAATGGTTTCTCAATAGGGTCAAGGGAATCCAAGTGCTATGGAAGCTCAAAATATTCCTCAACAATTGACCAATCCATTCTCTACATCACTTGTAACATTTGATGTGTAAAACAATACATGGAGGCCTAATGAATCAAGAAACTTATATGAGACATCCTTACAACAAGGGAAAAATGTTAACATGCAAAATGTGGGTAACCTCCCACCTATACCATAACAATATCAAACATCAAATCAACAACCACAACTTCATGCCAACATTCCTCCATAATCACAACACATGTCATCACCCATTTATACCATACCTAATTAAAACAATCTACCCCCTCATGCACAACAATCTCCTCTTCATCAAACAACATATACTTACAACCCTCCAAATCAAAACATATATTAAACAAATACTCAAGAACAAAAAAAACACAATACATGCAACAATGACCTCCATACTATGACCCTTGATATAATGAACAATATCAACAAGGGTTACAACAACAAGGTATTCATCAACAACAAGGTATTCCTCAACAAAAAGGTGTCCCTCAACAATAAGGTATTCCTCAACAACAAGGTATTCATCAATAATAAGGTGTCCCTCAACAAAAAGGAATTCATCAACAACAAGGTATTCCTCAATAACAAGGTGTCACCGAACAACAAGGTATTCCTCAACAAAAAGGTGTCCCCCAAAAACAAGGTATTCCTAAAAAACAAGGTGTCTCTCAACAACAAGGTGTCCCTCAACAACAAGGTGTTCCTCAACAAAAATATACATATAACACACAACAAGGATCCCCTTCTCTTTCTACACAAACCTATCATATATGGGACAAGAAGGTTACAACAATATTAATCCTCAAATGAAAACACATAGCAATAACATAACATTAAAAAATTCAAAACCTTAATCAAAGGATATTGGATATACAACTTGAGAAACCCAAGAAGAGCTATGCATTGCAAGACATATGTCCATATCCATTTGATCACAACATATCAATGACCTCCTTTCTGAAAAACTTTAAAATTCCCAAATTCGATAAATATAAAGGAAGAGGGGACCCAATAAAAAATGTGCAAGAGTTTTCAGTAGCTTGCATGGAGGTTGCTAATAATGACTTATCTATTGATACTTTTCCCAAGAAGTCTATGAGTTGTAGCTATTGAATGGTTCTCTCATCTACCACCTAGAATTAAAAAAATTTATGAGATATTTGAGAAGTTTATCAATCACTTTTTTTATAACATCGAATAAGACATTATAGTTCCTTATTTGTACAAGATAAAACAAAACCAAGGGGAGTCATTCGATTCTTACTTGCAAAGTGAGTAAATGCAAATGAATCGTACTTGAGAAGCAACTTGTTGAAATATTTATCACAAATCTTCAAACTGACATAAGCTATCAATTGAATATGCTATGTCCCAATACCTTTGAAGAGATAATTGAGAAAGGTATAGTTATTGAAAGAGATCTCATCACAAAAGGTGTCATAAAGCTTTACAACAACAAATATCAAACATCTAGTTCAAATGATAAACCTCACATTTGGGAAAAGAATAAAAATGTCACAAAGGATGGTGTGGTTGAGGCTAAGTTTGTTTGGAACATTCAACCACCTCCTAACAATCCCCAAAACAATGTTCAATCCAATCAAATGAATTATCCTCAAAAAAATCAAATTACCTATCCTCAAAACAATCAAAAACCAAATCAAACCCAAAACCCTCAAAGAGAACCACCAAGACAATATTACCAAATGAGAAGAAAGTACACTCCATTGGAAGAACCTCTTGAGGTGGTTATGCAAAATTTGATTCAATAAAATATCATCAAACTTCTTGATCAAATGAATTACGAAGAGTTGCAATTTAAACCTCCATGGTACAATGAGAATAATCAATGTGAATTTCACTAAACCAAGGGTCATAAGACAAACAACTGCATGAAACTAAAGAATCTCATTCAAGACTTACTTGAAAAAGGAGAGGTTGATATTGAGAATCATCTTGGAAGCTCTAGAAATAATGGCATGAGTATTTACAAGGATCCAATCCTAGACTATTCTAAAGGGGAATGACAAAGGTAAAGGAAAGGATTACTAGAAAGCTACTTACACCTATGACACTAATAATAACATCCATGTTGTAATAATAATTGGTAAGAATCCTAATTGTAACATTACTACATGAAGAGGGAAAATTACCATCCAAGGAGCACTACTTCAATCAAAAGTTCCTATCAAACCTTCAAATGACTATAATCTTGTTGATCAACTAAAGAAAACTCCAACCCAAGTTTCTATCCTAGAGCTTCTCAAGCTATCCCCCACACGTAAAGAGATTTTGGAGAAAACCCTCCTTGAATCTTTCACACTGAATGATATCAACATAGATCAATTTCAACCTATGGTTGGGCACATTTCCTCTACACATCACCTCATATTTCCTCAAAGATACCTTCCTAAAAAATCATTCCATAACCAAGCTTTATATCTTGAAGTTTGTGTCCACATGCATAAAATAAAAAGAGTCCTAATAGATGGTGGTGCAGTCTTAAACATCTGTACCTTGAAATTGGTGAAACAACTTGGATATTTTGATGATATTATTGAGAAAATAAAAATCATCACTATAAGAGCTTATGATGATAATGAGAGAAATTTTGAAGGTAACATTAGACTTCCTATTCAGGTGGGATTGGCAATAGTAGAAACAGCCTGTTAAGTACTAGATCTTGAACTACCTTACAACCTGCTTTTGGGATGCCATAGGATCCATGCAATGCAAGTTGTCCCTTCTAAATTCCATCAATGCCTAAAATTTCCTTATAATGACAAGGAAGATACAATATATGCTAATCTAGAACCCTTTCATTACTGTAAAAGCTTGGAAGAATAATACAAGAAAATCTTCCAAGTTCCCAGTAATGATATATCTTTCCATTCATTTTACTACATTGATCCATCATCCCTCACATAATCTTCACAAATTCATCATCTTCCACTCCATCATCATCATCTAAACCACCTCAGTTCGATGCCAAGATCCAAGTACTTGATAATGGTTGCAAAGAATATCACTTTAATCAATATTTCAACATTGGAAAGCTTCCTCCATCACTAAAAACCTATGGAGGACTGAATGAAATCAACAAAGCTAAGCTTTCCACTGTAAAATTCAAACCTATAGTATTCACTAAATGGGAAGACAAGAAAGAAAAAGTAGTGTTTGAAGAATATCTCTCTACATGGCTCTACAAAGAGGAAGAAGAGAAAGAAAAACAACTACTTGCAATCCTTGTACATATTAGAGATAATAAGGTTATCAACTTGCTAAAGGTATTGGATTCAATAGAAAAGGTGGCCTTGGTTTGAATGAACAAGGTGTGAGAGAGCCTATCATCATGGAAAAATACAAGAAAAAATAAGGACTATGCTATGGTTCGTTAGATACTATTACTCCTAACACTAAAAAGGCCTTTTGTGAGGAAGGTTCTTCTTCTATCATGGTTGAGACATCAGATGAATATGATCCTATGGAAAATGATTTATACTCACTGACCTATTTGGAGAAACTTACATAAATACCCTTACTACCTTTTCCTTTAATCCTTCATCCCAAACACACGAACTCCAACTTTTTTACCCACAATTAATTGATTGGGATCAGCAACATCAACCACCTGTTGTTGACATATTCCAAAACAATGAAGCTATCACTGAGTTTATGGGAATTTGAAATGGTATACCACTTAGAGACCACAAGAATAGATTTGATATTGAGCGGGGGAAAGAAGCATATTTTGGTAGGGAGATTGTATGCTCTAGTCGCAAAAATGAAAATAAAAATCTAAACTTCAAAATAAGATTCCCTAGTGAAAACCACAATGTGGCATTATCAGATTGCAAAAAAGACAAAATAAAGGATGTATCTAAGGGTGAAAACCTCCCTGAGGCACCCGAGGATGGAGGATTCAATCTCCCTATCACACAATAGTAGGAAAGATCAATAATTTTGGTTGAAGAGTCTAAATCCATAAATGTGGGAATAACAGAGGCACCAAAGGTAACCTATCATGCAATTACTCTAGATCTTGAGGAAAGAACAAACTTCACAGCTTTCATACAAGAGAACAAGATCAAATTTTCTTGGACTTATACATATATGCTTGGTTTGGATCCATCTTTAGTGGTTCATCATCTCATAGTTTTCCTTGGAGATAAACCAGTGAAACAAAAGCTTCGCAAGATGCACCCTCAAATAACGCTTTTAGTCAAAGTGGAACTTCAAAAATTGCTTGATGTCGGGTTCATTAGACCTATTGATTATCTTGAGTGAGTGTCAAACCTGGTATCGGTGTTGAAACCCACCAAGGGCATAAGGATCTGCACTATTTTTAGAGACCTCAACAAAGCATGCCCAAAGGATGATTTTCCCCTCCTGAACATTGACATGATAGTGGATTTGATAGCTGGTCATGAATTGCTTTCTCTTGTGGACGACTTCTCCAAATATAACCAAATCAAGATAGCACCTGATGACCAACATAAAACAACATTCGCTTGTCCTTGGGGAACATTTTGCTAGAATTTCATGCCATTTGGCCTATAGAACGTAGGAGCTACCTATCAAAGGGTGATGACTACTATATTTCATTATATGTTTCACATAAATATGGAAGACTATGTAGATGATATTTTGGAAAAATCTATCACAAGACAAGGATATCTGGGTAATCTGGCTAAAATATTTGACGAGTTAGAAGAGTACAATCTATGCCTAAATCCAAAGAAGTGTGGTTTTGGCATAACATTAGGAAAAATATTGGATTACAATGTATCCCAAAGAGGAATTGAAGTAGATCCCACAAAAGTTAAAGATATCATGGAAATGCCTCCCTTGAAGACATTGAAATAGTTATGCAACTTATAGGGAAAACTATAATCAATCCAAAGATTCATAGCCCAGTTAGCAGATAAGTGTCATTCTTTTACACACTTTCTCCATTAGGATGTAACCTTCAAATGGGATGGAAAATGTGAACAAGCTTTTCGAGAGGTCAAAGACTATTTGGGAACTCCTTCAATTTTGATGCCTCCTATATAGGATAAAGCTATGATCTTGTATGTATCAACATCAACAACTTTAGGAGCCTTGTTAGCATAGCTTGATGAGAATAACAAAGAAAGAGAAGTGTACTACATCATTCGTACCGTGGTTGGGTATGAACTAAACTATACACCTATTGAAAAATCTTTTTTAGCAATTGTCTTCACATCCCAAAAGCTTAAACATAACATGTTGAACCAACAGATCAAGCTAATATCCAAAGTTGATCCCTTGAAATATCTATTAGCCAAAGCGACTCTCATGGGAAGAATGGCGAAGTGGGTCATGATACAGTGAATTCGACATAGAATATGTGGACAAAAAATTAACTAAAGGACAAGTAATAGCAAATCAATTAGCTGAAGCCCCTATAGAAGATCATCAACCAAATTAATATCAAAATTTCTTGATGAGGGCATCCTTGTGAAAACTCAAGTAAACTATTGGACACTATACTTTGATGGATCTCATAATTAGCGTGGATCAGGGGCTGGTATCCCTTTTCTCACACCTCAAGGAGATAGTATACCTAAAGCATACAAAATTGACTTTCCTTGCACAAATAATATAGCTGAATATGAAGCACTAATCACTGGGCTAAAAATGGCTATTGAATGGAAAATCAAAGAGCTATAGGTTTATGGTGATTCACAGTTGGTCATCAGACAAGTGAACGATGAATACCAAAGAAAGGATGATAAGCTGATGCCTTATAAGAGAATGGGGGATAGTTTTAAGTAGAAATTTCTGGTCATCTTCTTTGAACAGGTCTCAAGAGTCAACAACAGAGCTATCAATGCCATGGAAACCATTGGTTCACTTCTTGATATACCACAACAAATTCCTAAGTTTGAATTCCTCATGGAATAATTGTTTATACTAGCATTCGATATCCCAGAATCCAAACTTGTGTGTGATATTTTTGGTCCTAATTCACCTTGGTACCAAGACACTTACACCTATATCTAACACAAAACTATACCACCTCACCTTAAAAGTAAATAAAATAAATTTTTCATCTGTCGAACCACATGTTTTACTATCCTTGGAGGTACCTTATGCCGTCAAAGTCTTGATGGAACATTACTCCGATGTCTCAACATGTAAGAAGCTCAAACTACCTTACAATAAATATATGAAGGTGTTTGTGGGTCTCACTCTAGCGAGCCTAATCTAGTAAAGAAGTTGCTAAGAACAAGATACTATTGGCCATCAACGGAACAATAAGCTATACACTATTCAAAGAAGTTCCTTCAATGTTAGCAACACGGTGATCTTATTCATGCACTTGCACAAGAGCTACATCCAATCACAACACCTTGGCCCTTCTCACAATGGGGACTTAACCTTATAGGAAAGATATCCCCTACTTCATCCAATAGACATAAGTTTATTATAACTGCCATAGAGTATTTTACAAGTGGATAGAAGCTATACCCCTAACTCATATCATTGGAAAACAATTAGTGAAGTTTATCCTTAATTATTTGATTTGTCATTATGGTATCCCTCAAACTATCATTACTGACAATAAAACTCTATTGAAAAGCCAAGATGTATGTGAGCTTTGTATTAGATTTTCCATCCAACATCACTTCTCTACCCTGTATGTGAGACCCCCCTATTTGTGCTTACTTTCCCTCTTAGATTAGTTTGATGTATTTAACACTTCTTCATTCCATACACTCTTGATATTCATGGTGATGATAATGATCTATTATGCTGAGATATTAATGAATGTCATGTTTTAGCATGTTGTGATAACTTGGATGTGATCTTAATTAATTCATTTTATCATGATGGGATGTATACATATACATACATACATACATACATGCATACATACATACATACATACACACACACACACACACACAAACATAAAGATATATATATATATATATATATCTTTATATGTCATTGGAGGTCATTCGATCATGTTATTTTAATGAGGTGTATTCTTATTATTTAATTATGCACATGTATATATTCCTATTGTACTGACACATTTTGTGAGTGTACAGGAGTTCAAATGTTGACGGTTATGGGGTTTCACTTAGCCACCTTTGTCTTGAGTATAATATGTTCTTGTTGTGGCTCCATATTGGTATTTTGATTTTATTTTTATGTAAATATTGGTCTTGTAATTTAAATAGGGTTTTGAGGTCTTTTTAAGAAGAATTTAAGTATATATTTTATACCTACTAAAAATCCCATGCCTAAGGTATATGGGTTAGGGGTTTGTTTTTACCATTTTTGTTCTTTTTAAAGGTGTTTATGACTCTTTTTATGTTCCCTTTGTTAAAGTGGCGAAAATGGGTTATGGTTTTGATTAGTTGAGTTAGTTGGGAGGAAGTAACTTCTTCCTTTCCCTTTATAACCCTCTCCTTATGGAGAGGAAATGGGTTTCCTTGTCATTTTTCTCTATTTACATTTTTGAAGTTTCTTTCTTTGAGGAGATTTTGGAGAGGAGGAGGAGATCTTGGTAGAGGAAAGAAGAGCCATCAATTATTGGGATCATTGCTCTTGGAGGTATTCCTCTCTCTTGTTCTTCTATACATACTCATTTGGATATTGTCATGGAGAATTTTTTGTGGGTTTTCATGTGTTGTGTTC
>VDFB02185713.1:0-36136 GCA_007258455.2 Sequoia sempervirens
TTTTGAGAGTAAGTACTTGAGGGGATCAATCTTTACGATGAGTTTTATTTTGTGTGCTAGCATGTAATGTCTGAATTTCTATGAAGAAAACACTACTGCTAGACATGCTTTCTCAATGAATGAGTAGTTTAACTCATGACCAACCATTGTTCTGCTGATATAATAGATGGCCCTTTCTGTCCCATTTTCATCATGTTGAGCTAGAAGAGCATCGAGGGTTGCTACTGTTGTTGACACATAGAGAATTAATGGATTTTTTGGGATCGGTGACATGAGGACTGGTGGTGTAAGTAGATATTCTTTGATCTTATTGAAGGATTCTTCACACTTGTCATACTACTTGTATGCTACTCCCTTGTGAAGTAGGTGAGAGTATGGATTCTATTTATTTGCCAACTGTGCTATGAACCTTCAGATGGAATGAAACCTGCCTTGGAGACCTCTTAATTGTTTCAATGTTTTGGGTGCCTCCATCTCAAGGATTGCTATTACCTTAGCAGGGTCTACCTCAATACCTCTCATTAACACTATGTATCCTAGAAAATTTCCTGATTGTATGCCGAAGACACACTTCTTTGGATTTAATCGGACCTTGTATTCCTCCAGCCTGTGGAAAATAGTACTCAAGGTTGCTATGTGATCCTTCCTCCTTCTGGATTTGGATAGTATGTTATCGACATAATATTCAACAATTTTATGGATCATGTCATGGAAGATTAACGTCATGGATTTTTGGTATGTTGCTCCTGCGTTCTTCAGGTTGAATGACATCATATTCCAGCAGTAAGTCCCCCATGGAAAAGTGAAGGCCATTTTGTGTTGGTCTTCTTTAGCAATCATTATCTGGTTGTATCTCGAGAAACCGTCCATCAAGGAAATCATTTCATGTCTTGCCGTCATGTCTACAATCGTGTCAATGTTGGGCAATGGGAAATCATCTTTTTGACATGCTTTGTTTAAGTCCCTAAAATTTGTGCAAATTTTGATGCCCCCATCCAGTTTTGAGATAGGAACCAGGTTTGACACCCATTATGGATAATCTATTGGTTGAATGAATCCTATGTCTAATAGCTTCTTTAGTTCCATTTTGACTAGTAAGGCTATTTGAGGGTGCATTTTCTTGAGTTTTTGTCAGATAGGCTTTGCTTCAGGATATACTTCTAGGTGGTGAACTATAATCTCTGGATCAAGCCCAAGCATATCTACATAGCTCCATGCAAAATTAACTTGTCTTTCTCTCAAGAAGGCTGCTAGGATATCTTGTTCCTCTGATAGTAATGACTCCACATAGAATGTGATGTGTGGGGTCTCCTCTATTATGAGATTAACTGGATTGCATTTTTTTGCTAGGATTGCTGATCTTTCCTGATGGAGAGCTCTGAAAGGAAGATTGAATCCCCCATCCTCAGGCACCTCAGAGAGGTTTTCACCATTGAATGTGTCCTTTATTTTTACTTTTTCATGTCGGAGAGTGCCACAGTGTGGTTTTCACTCAAGGACTTAGATATTATTCTTAATTTCTCACTTTTGCAATTGATGGATTCAATCGTTTCCCCATAAGAGGCCTATGTATCTAGCTCAATGATGAATCCTACTTTGTGATCCCCACATGGAATATTATCTCGTACTCCCATGAATTTTGAGAGCGCCTCATCATTTTTGAATGTGTCAAGAATTGGTGGTCCTCGTTGGTCATAATTGATGAGTTGGGGGTAAACTAGATAGATTTCATGGTTTTGGTTTTTAGACTCATAAGATAGGGTGCTAATCATGAGAAGGGTGGTATCCTCAAAGAGCCTGGATACATTGGTTATGGGATCCTCATCATCACTACTACTACAAACATCAGTTATATCAAAAGTGAAATTATCTAATATCCGGCCAGTGGATACAGGTAAGCGAAGCTCAGCTGGTGTTGGGTCACGGGGAGTCTTGACTGCTTTAACTGGGGGACCTTGTCCACGTATGGTTATACTCAAAGGGGTACATACGAGACCAAGATTTCTCATTCATGTCTCAGGAATGAGGGGTATTATAAGCCTATTGTAATTTTTCCCAAGTCTCTAGTTTCTATCATAGCCCATTGTGAGCATCATTTGCAAACCTTTACTTCTGTCATCCATTGGTAGATTAGCTACTGGTCTATCATCTTGGTGTAGGAGATGAGATGGGTCCTCTTCTATGACTTCTTGGATGAGATCTCCCCAACTTCTGAAGTTAGGATATTCAGGGGATGTTTGGGAAGTGGAGGCTTGATTTAATTGTGGATGTCCTTATGATCTAGGAGATTGTGGTAACTCTCCTACCACAAAGGCATTTTTGGGAATCATATAGTTTCCACAACCATTGTCCTAGATGATGAATTTGACATTAGAGATGGTTGGGATGGCAGGAATGGCAGGTGTCTATGTCACAAAAGTGGAGGCGAGAGTGGCTGGATCAATGTACGGTGTTGATGGACCTTCATCATTTTTAGGTACTTGAGGATTTTTGTAGTATTTTTCCTTAAGGCTTTTGTAGTAGGAGAATGGTTCAGGATCTCCATGGATGGTGACCTCTTGTCCTTCATATGTGAACTTGACACACTAATGGAAGGTTGATGCTACTACTTGCATTGCATGGATCCATGGACATCATAGGAGAATGTTATAAGGCAAGTCGAGGTCGAGGAATTGACTAGTGGTTTCCATGATACCTGGCCCTACTTGAATACGAATTTGGATTGTTCCTTAGGACACTCTTTCCTAATAATCATATGCTCTGATTGTAATACCTTTTCCTTTGTTGATGGAGTCCTTTGAGATTTTTAGGTTCTTCACAAGCTTGAGGGAACAAATATTCAAGTATGCACCTCCATCCACCAAGACTCGCTTGACTTTATTTTCTACACTGGAACCTCTAAATGGAGTGCACAATTATGAGATGGTTGAGTGGGAAAATATTTTTTAGAGAATGTAAGGAGATTTGGGGTAATGATGTTTCCGACAATAGCTTGGAATTGTTCCACATCAAGATCTGTGGGGATGGTGGATGAAGCCAATGCTTCCTCAAGGATTTTCTTGTGGGAAGATGAGATTTTTAATAACTCCATGATGGAGATTTGTGTTGGAGTTCTTTTTAGCTGATAAAGGACATTGTAACAATTGGGAATAGATCTAGGTGCAAGGACTCTATTTGGCTGGGATGATCCTATGATGGTAACTTTGTCGCCTCTTGTGGTGACTCCACAATTAGTATGGGCTCCTTTGATGGTGATGGTAGCACAGTAGTCATCCAAGGATGTGATGACATGGTCATACACATGATTCACATTCTTGAAGGTTCCTTTCCCCTTATCAGTGTTATTGTTCCCTTTATTGTTATGGTTAGGCATCAGATTCGTGTATATTTTGAGATTCTGATTCCTTGTTGGTTGTTCCACATTTATGATTCTTTGATCAATGAGGTCTTGTACTATGTTTTTTAACCTCATACAACTATTAGTGGTATTCCCTTTAATTTTGTGGAAGTCACATAGCTGATTTTCGCTGTACCAAGGAGGTTTTACATCTGGTTCTTGGTAGTTCTCATAGGTGGGAATCTTGATGAGGTTTTTGTTTGTCAATTTCTTCATAATGACTTCAAGTGGTTCCCCAAGGGTGGTGTACTTCCACTTGGTGAAGTTCTCATTTCGCTAGGGTGGTCCCCTTTGATCATTGACGTTATTGATTATCTGATTGTTTGGTTGCTGTGTTGTGTTCATTGGATGGTTGTTTTGATGATGGTTTTGTATTTTTTGTTGTGGTGCGGGTATGTTTTTTCGAGGGGCACTGATGAAAAATTTGGCATCAACAACACCATCATTGGTAACATTTTTGTTTCTTTCCCATGTGCGAGGTTTGTAATTATATCTTGTAGATGGGTGATTGTTCTGTTGTTCAGGATATGAAGTTGATCCTCCAGGTTGTGTCATAAGGGCTCATTCAATGCTAAGTGCCTTGGAAATCAACTGATCGTATGTGGTGATCCCTTGGACTTTGAGATGGAATTCCAAGAGGCTGTCAAGGTTGGATATGATAATGCACATTTGTTGTTCCTTGGGCATGACCAATTCACTTCGATTGGCCTTTGATCACCATCGTTGTAGGAATGAGGCAAATGATTCATTCTTACCTTGTTTCAGAGCCGATAGTTCCTCTAGACTGACATCCATGGTGATATTGCATGTGTAGTTTTTGATGAATGAATCTACGATTTCTTGGAATGTCTTGATGCCTATAGGTAAGCGAGAGAACCATTCCATGGCATGGCCAGCCAAGCTCCTAGGAAATAGTTGCATCAGATAGGTATCATCATATGTGACTTCCATGCAATGAACTTGGAATTCCCTGATGTGATCTTCAGGGTTTCCTATCCCATGGTACTTGTCAAACTTGGGGATCTCAAATCCCTTTGGGAATGGTTTCTTCACAAGGCTTCTATCGAACGGATAAGGACACAAGTTGCTAGATGTTTTCGTGGTTCACCTTGATTGAAGGTCAAGCACTTGTTGTGAGAGTAATTTGATTTGTGTTGTGACATCATTTTGCGGATTAGGAGGTGGGATGAAAGTGTTCTGAGGTGGTTCGCTTGTTGATGGGATGGGTGGATTAGTTGATGTGTTGATTGGTGGTATTTGCACATTCTGGTGAACCATGTATGCTTGTAATTGTTGCTGTATCAACAACGCTTGTTGTTGGTCTTGTTGCTGCTATGTGAGGATTGCCTATTGTTGAGCCTATTGTTGTTGTTGTGCCAACAATGCTTGTTGTTGAGCTGCTAATTGGGATGCTTCCTATTGTTCTTGATATTGCTCTAGCATTTTTTGATATGCTTGTTGTTGCACTGCGTGTTGTTGTGCAAGATACTGCACTTGTGCTTGTTGTGCTTGATATTGGGCTTGAGCTTGAGCATGTGCTTGAGCTCGTGCCTGAGCTTGGGCTTGAGCTTGAGCTTGAGCTTGTACCTAATCTTGAACCTGAGCTTGTGTAGCTTGTTGTTGTTGTTACAATAATATTTGGGCTTGGGAAACTTGTTGTGCTTGTAATGTAGCTTGGGCAACTTGAGCAACTTGCGCAGCTTGAGTGGCTTGCTAAGCAGCTAGTTGTGCAGCTTGTTGAGTAGCTAATTGCGTGGCTTGTTGTTTTTGTACTTGCAGAAATGCCTTTTGATAAGCAACTTGCTAAGCGGCTTGCAATGCCATACTATATTGGCTTGATGTATTTGATCTTGGTGGTGGTGGTGGTGGTGGATTTAGAATGGTGCTTGTTGTGGTGGTGAGAGGCACTGTTTAGTTGGTGATTGGGGTTTGATTGGTAGATGGTGTGATTGATGTGGTTGGTCCTTGAGATGTTAGGGGGGTGGTTGATGATGTGATGGTGGTAGTATGTGTTATCGGGGTGGTTGCCATCTGTTGTTGTGATGTTGATGACAAGTTTTGAGAGTTTGGCATGATGCTTTGATTGATGTTCAGGATGTTGGTTTGATTTTGATTGATATTTGGTAAAGGGGGAAGCCCTAAGCCAAGAAGTGGTGTGGATGATGATGACAATGGTGGAAGTGTTGAAAATGTGAGGGATGTGATCTCTTGAGGAAACAGTGTAGTGTCAAAAATGCCCCCTGGTCCAAACATGTCACCTTCTCCTTGAGAGGTTATGGGAAGAGAGGTTTGTGGTGTTGCACGAAAGGTTGATGATGATGGATCATTGGGATCATGGAAAGTGAGAGGGACATGTATAAAATGGATTTTGGGGTACATTTTGCTCCAAAATGGTGTTTGCATCCAAGTCTCAATTATTGGAAAGGGGGTGTGTTTGTATGGCATTGAAAAATGCACTTCCCTTGTTAACACTAGGTTGAGTTGGATAAATGGATGTTGTGATTTGTGGGATGTTTTGAGTGATACTTTGGGATGGAGGTGTAGATGAGATGGGGAGTGTGGATGAAATTGGAGTCAGACCTCTAAGGATGGTTCCACTATAGAGCTCACATCGAAATCTGAAGGTAGTTTAGCCACTTGCTTTGCTAATTTGAGCATGTATAGTGAAGGGTTGAGTCTCATCATGATATTGATAATCTTATGGTTCTCTGGATTTTGAATCATTTCGGTGATTTCTTCGTGTGAAATTCCAAAGGGATTATTGGTATGATCCTCTATCTCCTCTTGAGGGTTTTGTGATGATGTAGGAAAGTTGATTAGAGGATTACTTGATTCAAGGAGATTTGTTTGACTTAGCTCACTTGCAGTGGATGTTTCTTTGTTGGCTTCCATGTTCCTCTTGTGTTGAGATCTAGTTTGCACCATAAAATAGGGATTAGTTTTGAAGAATATGGGAGATGAATCTCTAATTCTTTTGGATTGATCTAATCTTAGGTACAAAAAAGAGAAAATTTAGGATTTTTTTCCAAGGATCAACGGTGATATGATGGGGATGATGTAAAAGATGGATGATGTGGATATTTTGATTTTTTGAGAAATCTTGGGGGAGATGCTAGACCTTTTAGGATTTTTAGGATTTGTTTTTTAGATTTGTTTTGGATTTTGGATTAACCTTGATTTGATTTTTTGGTTTTCTTTGCTTTTGGATTTATGAACAAATAGACCTTAAGATGTTGGATGATTATCTAAGAGGTAGATTTACTCAAAGCATGATAATTTGAATATGTGTAGGGAGAAGGATGCATCTACCCATACCTATTCAAACAAGATGATAATTTAACCAAGCATATGAAGAAGGATGCATCTACATATACCTAGCTAAACAAGATGGCTTGATATTTTGACTAAGCATATGCAAAAGGATGCATCTACACATACCTAGCCAAAAATGATTTGATGTTTTTGATTAAAAGATTTCAAGGATTTTGCTTCAAGGATAAATGATGATTTTGATTTTTTCCAAAAAATAGCCTAGCATGGAGGATAATTTCAAGATTTTTCAAAAGATGATGGTGAGGTGATTTTGGTTTGATGTTCAAGGATGGATCAAAATGTTTGATTTTTGATCCTAGAATGTACCTAAAAAGACACTTGTTTACTAGACCTCGGTATTGAAGAACATACAATACTTCTAAGGACCTCTATCACTAAGAAGTGGTTCAAATTGAGCATACATTTCTAGATTGTTCAAAGGAATGAGTCTATAAAACATTGTGATTTTTTTTCTTATTTTGATATGTTGCTTTTGATTGCACTTACTAATGTATTTCTTGACGACCTTTCGAGTGTGACTCCTAAATTTTGAACTTTTTCTCAAGGACTTTTGTTTTGGTATTTTGGCTTTCTTGGAAATCATGAGGAACTAACACATGTGTACAAGAGCAAATTTTGCGTATCCTTGCTTAGTGATTTTGTTTTACCACAAACACTTCTTTGATTATTTTTTCAAACTAGATGTCCAATGTCCAAACTTCTTCAGATCCCACAAAGTATGCTATGTGAAATTTTGATGAAATCAAGGCAAGGGTTACCTATTGTTTAACTTTAGTAGAAAAATTGAGATGTAAATCCAAGTGTTTAGAAACCTCTAAGGATAAAATCCCAAGGGAAAGCAATAACACATGAATTTGGTCAATTGTATTTTCCTCCTAAAGGGTTTGAAATTTTGATTATAATGTTAAATGTTTGTTTCCAAATGTTTTTGAACAAGCAAAGCATTTTGTAACCAAGAACAAGCACAACCTTATGGATATGAAAGACAATAATTGTTGAGTCTCCACTTGGACAAGTCTAGCTATGCTTATCTTTATCGAATGGTTAGATGCTTTACCCCACTGGCTCCCCTCAATGACACTCACTTATATGGGGCATCCAAGCATCAATACCCATGAAACTCCCATGGCATGCTTTCCATTTCTACTAAAGACCATAAAAGTGTGGGGCGGCTTCAGAACGACCGTTCTTGCACCAAAAAATAGATAGGGATTTTGGCCTTTCTACAACAAGGGTTTTAATTTAGACTTTTTGTTCGTAGCAATTGACCCAACATGGCGAGAGACCATTGCTGCCCTTGTTGTCGAAGCCAACCGTGTGATACTAGCATTTATTCTAATAGCCACATTTATATCCTGATTGGAAATACTCTTGGTTTTAGAGTGTTACCAGTTGAGTCGTTCTCTTGGGTGAGTACTTTTTCCCCAAGGAAGGCCCTCTAAGATAAACAATAGAGAGTAAATGTATTCATAGTTCAATCAGCCTTCATTTAGAAACAAAGGGAGAACACATGAAATAGGTTTACTCACACTTGCACAATGTTTTTTTCAATTTTAATCCCAAAATGAAATGTGGAGGTGATTAGTTTATCCCACCCTAAGACCATTAAAAAGCCTTTTGATTCTCAAGATTTCCGTGAGGTGTGAGAGAAGTGCATACGTATTTTCAATGGCATTAGTTTGAGTAAGTAATCACAAAAAAAAGTTGCACACTGTGTTCTTTTTAATCCAACACAAGAAATAATGATTTCTTTTTATAGCACCAAATGAAGTGTGAAAATTTTCCTTGTTCAATTATTAGCCCCAAACAAAGTCTAGTGAGTTTGTGTCCTAAAGTTCTTTCTAAGCTCCTTTTGTAACAAGAATTTAAAAAGTTCTTTTTAGAGCCCAAAATGAAACTAGTAAGTCCTAAGCATGAAAGATATCAAACTTTTCCTTAAGAGGAATAGTGAATCCTCTAAGAGTGTTGAACAAACACTAGAGTGTTTAAAAACACTTGGTATTACGAGATGAGCTCATCATGCTTCTTTTCCTCTTCACCTTTGACCAATCGAACCTACAATAAAATCAATTAAATTCTACAAAAATAAAGGTCAAGGAAGATGAAAACAGACCAAATAACTAGAATTTGATAAAAAACACATGTTAGAAATAAATTTTCACTTTTTACTTCCCTCCAACGGTGCAATCCATGAAGGCGTCATAGTTTGAAGTCACCAACAATGTTGTATAGTGTCACTTACTAGTCAGCATTGCTCTGCAGCTAGACCATTGAGCATGGTGTCGCTATTTTGATCAACGGTGTAGTTTGTATTTTGAAAAGATTCCAGTGAGCCAGAAAGATTCAGTGGTTCTGTTTGAAAATTTGAATTATGGGCAGGAAGCAGGGAGCATTGCAATTTGAAGTTTACAGCAGCACAATATGGCGACGTTGAGTTCTTAGTGGTGCTAAACAACGATGTTGAGCTTCCAGCGGTGGAGTTTCCTATAGAGACACAAAAAGCATGAAATTTTCTCAAAAACTGTGATTTGATCTTCTGGTCAGCCCTCCTTCTAGCGCCAAAATGTGAACCGATATCCTACACCTAGAAGAACACAACAAATGAACACATTAATAAGGTCTATGCAAGTTAGAATATAAATTCCTCAATAAATTCATTTGAATGCAAGAGAAAAGGAATAAAATGAAGAACATAATAAACTTAAAACAAAGATGTTCAATCCTATTCTAAAACAAATCAAACTCTTAATCTCTTGAGGGAGTTGGTGCCAATTTGATGTGAAAATTGGCCCTTTCCAAACTCCAATGCTAGCTTTGATGATTTGATGAAGATTGTGATCCACTTTGTTGAAGATTGATGAGTACTCCAAAACAAAATTTGCATAACCTAGTTATAAAATTCAATGAGATGACGAAGATTGCTATGAATTTGAGTATAGTAAGTTTACTCAAGTTGTGGATGATCAAATGAGGAGATTAGCCTCTTATTTATAGAATGTCAAGTTGGAAGAATTCCCAAAAGAGAGCAATGTGGGACTAAGAATCAACAAATAGCAAGGTGCCACTTGTCAACATGTGAGTGGATGGAGGATGTGCAAGTTTTGAAGAATGTGTCAATAAATGCATATATTTGAATTTTGAAATTGTTGAAATGACATGTAAGAGGGAAAGAAGGTGCATTTTAAATGCCACTTGGCTCAAGGAAAAAGGATTTTCTAGGTGGAGTAAATGCCTTGTTGGAAGGACAAATTCCACTTGGATTTTTGAATTCAAATTTGAGGAATATTCCTTTATTATGCCTTTTGAGAGAAAATAGAGATTTAATAAATGAATTAAATCTATTTTCTTGTGCAAGTTGCAAAAGCTAGAGGATGGGACATGAGAAGAGATTAAATTAATCAAGGTTAATTAATTTAAAGAGAGGTTAGAATGATGTGACATATTGATTTAGATTTATGGATTGATTTAAATCAATATATGAGAAGAATGTGATTTCAAGGTTAATTAAATAAAGATTTTTGTTTCATTTAACGAAGGAGATGAAGTTAGATTAAATCAAATAGGGTTTTAATTTATTTAATTTAATAAGATGACTTTAGGGATTTAATCAAATAAAATTGATTATTTAATTAAATAGGGATAATTAGATCAGACTGATTGATTTAATTAACAAGAAAGGATGACTTAATTAGATAAATGATTTATTTAATTAAGAGAGGAACATTGATGAATTTAATCAAATAAAGGTATTCGATTAAATGGTTAAACCGAGGGATGATTTAGGATGAAACAATGTTAGTGGTCGGGATCAGATGTGCCATGTCAATCAATACATTTTACGTGTCTACACTACTCAATGACCATCTTTGAACCTTAATGCTATAACATGTCAACCACAACACAAACTCACAATCAAACATCCTGATTTGCTTGTGTAACTTTACCACCTTCATGCAAGTAGCCGATAGCGATGAGGCTTTGAAACAAATTTTAGGTTTTTATGATAACACATCCTCGCTTCCTTACATGAAAAACATGCCTTGTGCCATGACTGTTACCAAGCAAGAAGCAAGTGATATCACTGAAGAGCTCTTTGAATCTGAATGTCCTAAATCCAATGCACTCCCTTTAGGAGATATAGTTGATGTGCCAATGGAAATTAATGCTAAAGATAAAGTTATTAAGATGGGGAAGTTCCTTGATGATGAAGAACAAGAAGAAACTACTGCTTTAATTCATGATTTTTCTAAAAAATTTGCTTGGAAATATTTTGATATGCCAGGAATTGACCCAAAAATTGTGATGCATAACATTGTCCTTGCTAAAAATGCTAAACCTATTCTTCAAAAGATCAGAAAAATGCATCCTAACATAGCCTTGCATGTTAAAGAGGAGCTTGAAAAACTCCTTGATGTAGGATTTATTAGACCAATTGATTATTCTCCTTGGAGATCTCAAACATTGTAGAAGTTGCAAAACCTGATAATTGTATTAGGATATGCATGGATTTTTGAGACTTGAATAAATCCTCTTTAAAAGATGATTTTCTGCTTCCTAATATAGACATGATCATGGATTCAATTGTTGGACATGCTTTGTTGTCATTCATGGATGGATTTTCTAGTTATAGTCAAATCCTTATTAACCCTCAAGATCAATACAAAACTACCTTTACAACTATTTGGGGAACATTTTGTTGGGTTGTGATGCCCTTCGGTCTAAAGAATGTAGGCACAACTTATCAACATGCTATGACATTAATATTTCATGATTACATTCATAAAATTTTGGAAGATTATGTCGACGATATCCTAGCTAAATCATTAACACGACAAGATAATGTAAATGTCCTTTGCAAAATCTTTGAACGAATATGCAAATACAATATGCGATTGAATCCAAAAAAGTGTCTTTGGCGTAGATAGTGGCAAAATTTTGGGGTTTGTCATATCTCACAGAGGCATTAAGGTGGACACAAAGAAAATTGATGCAATCATTAACATGCCACCTCCTAGGAATATTTCTCTATTGCACACATTACAAGGTTGAATTCAAGCTATCCGTCGTTTCATTGCATCTTTAGCCGATTGAACATTACCTTTCACACATCTCCTAAAAAAGGATGTCCCTTTTGATTGGGATGAAGATTGTAAACATGCTTTTGAGAGTCTAAAGGAATACCTAGCCACTCCACCTGTTTTACAACCTACTGTACCCCATAGACTGTTCATCTTGTACATTTCCACATCGGCCCATGCTCTTGCAACATTGTTGGCTCAACATGACGATCATGGTAAATAACACCCTATTTATTACATTAGCCGAACCTTATTTGATTATGAAACACGATATTAACCAATTGAAAAAAAAATTTTGGCTCTTGCATTCGCTACTAGTAAGTTGCAACATTATTTACTAAATGATGAAATACAAGTCATCAAAAAATTTAATCCTCTTAAATATCTTTTTGACAAAACAGATCTCTCCAGATACTTAGCTAAGTGGGTGATGTTGTTAACTGATTTTGACCTTAAATTTGTTTCATATAAAGAAATCAAAGGCCAAGCCTTAATTGATTACTTAGCTAACACTCCTTCTCCTTTTGCTTTACCTAGTTAGGATTCTTTTCCTGATGATCATGTCTTAACCACTGACATTAAACCATGGGAGTTATTTTTTGATGGATCTAAGTGTAGAATAGGTTCTGGTGCTGGAGTGATACTAATTCCACCTGATGGAAAACCTATTCCCTTATCCTATCGATTAAATTTCCTATGAACAAATAATATAGCTGAGTATGAGGAATTGATAATAGGTTTGCAAGCTACTTTATCACTAAACGCTAAACATATCAAGATCTCTAGTGATTTTCAATTGGTCATAAAAAAAAACAATGGTACATATCAAACTAAACATGAAAAATTATCAAAATACAAGGATCTTATAATGAGACTATTAGAAAAAATTGAATCATTCACCATTGATAACATCCCACATAAAGATAATCGACATGCAGATGCAATGGCGAGTGTAGCTTCTCTCATATCCCCACACGATCCTTCCAGAAACTTCACCTTTGTTATCCATCCCATCATGAAACCTTTAATTGATACTTCGTTAGAAGAAATTTCGGCGATAACTCAAGATACCTCGTGCGAATGGTATGATACAATATACAACTATTTGAACAATGGTACCATTCTCGAACCTACCACAATGAATACTTGAAAACGTTTACGTAAACTTGCAGCTAAATATGTAATTCTTGCAAATGCATTGTATAGAAGATCTTTTAATGTTCTACTACTACGATGTCTTAAAGAGACTGAAATCCCTTTAGCGCTCGAACAAGCTCATGATGGTTCTTGTGGAGGTCATTTTGGAGGTTGTTCATTAGTGCAAAAACTTATTCATATGGGTTATTATTGGAGACACATGGAGAAGGGTTGTTTCACCTACGTTAAACGATTTCACAAATGCCAAGAACATAGCAATTTGATCCATGCTCTTGCTACTGAGCTTCGTGCCAATGTTCCCATTTGGCCATTTTTAGTATGGGGGTTGGAACTTATTTGAAAAATTTTACCGCCTTCTTCTGGTAGACATACATTTATCATAGCCACAACAAACTATTTCATGAAATGGGTGGAAACTATTCCCCTCTATTCTACAACTATTGAAGTAATTTGTCATTTCATCTTGGACCACATAGTTGCTCACTTTGGACTCCCTTCCACAATCATTTCAGACAATGGAACTCCATTTAAGGGTGATCCCATAATAGTGGTTTACAATTTTTGGCCAAACTGGACACTGAAATTATTATTTTTAACTAAATCTTCACATTCGAGCACCTATAGCGGCTAAACTATGAGGAATTTGAAGATGGTGCAAACTAGAGTCTCATCAAATTTTGTCTATAGATTCTAAAAATATTTTTTTCAAAATTTTTGGAATCAAATTGCACTTCTTTTTCCATCTCCCACGAAAATAGATTTTTTTCAAAAAACAACATTTTTAAAAAGTGACGCATCGTATAACGCATAACTTTTTTTCCATGAAGGATAAAATTATAATTCTTTCAAATTTAGATTTGTAACTTTGATATCTAGTGCTTCCACTTGGTTATATTTTTTTATTGAATATTTTTCCTTAATCAAGTTTCAAATTCAAACTAATTACAATTCGCATAAATACGACTGTATAACGCTGTAACTTTTTGTATATATCAAAATTTAATTTATTTTTTTTGTTGGATCAAGGACTTCAATATCTAGTGCACTCATATTTTTCAATTTTTTGATAATATTCTTTTTTTCCACATGTGAAGAAAAAAGAAATTCATTTTCGATGAAAAACCTATGTTTAAGAAAACTTAAAAAACAAATACATAACAAAACCAAAACATATTAAAATTATATTCATTGGATAGCTTGTTCTGAGGAATACCATAATCATTTGAAATAAATTTTAAATGAATTCATTTGATCCACCAAAATCTAAATCAAAAGTGATTTTTTATCAGCGTTTTGATAGGTGTAAAGGAGACGCATTTATAGGTATGGTTTAAAACTAGCGAGGTTCTATCCAAGTGGGTTTGATCTAAGGTGATTTGATCAAACCCTCTTCAATTGGAATCCTTAAAATGGAACTTTTTAAGGCTTAAATCATTATATTTTCTAAAAATATGTGATTTCAACTAAAATTCATTCCTCTCAGGAATTGTAAACCACTATTATGACAGCACCCTTAAGAATAATAAAGTTCAAAAATTTCTTGAAACATTCAACATTCAACATCGCTTTTCTACACCATATTATCCACAATCCAATGGACAAGCTGAAAATACTAATAAGCTTCTCAAACAAATCCTTAATAAAACTGTCACCAAGCATCATAAAGACTAGCATACACAACTATCTTATGCACTTTGGGCTTATAGAACTAATGTGCGATCATCCATAGGAAATACCCCTTATAACCTTGTTTATGGCACTAATGCGATTATGCGCTTGGAGTTAGAAATTCCTACTTTGTGAGTTGATCTCCAAGATATTATTGATGATGACACTTATAAAGATCAATGATTACATCAACTCGAGATGCTCAATGAACAATGAATTAACGCTCTCTATCGTCTCCAAGCTCACATAAAACAATTACAATGCAAACACAACATTCACTTCATCCCTTGGTTGTTTTGTATGGGATATTTTGTTCTTATTGAAAATCAACAAAATACTAGGGTTGATAATGAAGATAAAGATAAGTTTAGCCTTAATTGGTTGGGAACTTACATAGTTGATACCAATTATGGGTCTGGTGCTTATCTCTTAATGCAACTTAACAGGACATCCCTTAAAGAACCCATTAATGCCACACATTTTTTTTGGTATTATCTCTAACCCCCTTGAATAGTATGAATGATACAACAGTGTTGTTTAAAGTTATTTGATGCTATTCTAAATAAATTTCACATTTCTTTGTTCTAGACAACTAATTTTATGTTTGTATTGAACACTAAGGTAATTATTTAAGTTAATTTTATAATTTCTTTAGGATTCATACTATTCATATTCCTGTTGTGTTAAGTTAGATCTTTATCAGTGTATTTAATTTAACATATTCTTTTCTCATTATCAATGTTGTATCTACATTAAAATTGAAATATGTTTTACACTAGATCACATCAATCCTATTAAATCATGTATCCATTAGTTAAATACTCTTACTATAAGTCATTTAATTAATCACATAGCATTTAACATCCACATAAAGAGACACATCATCATAACATCAAGTGCGTATGTCTATATATATATCAAAGTTTTATATACATCTCAATATCATATACAAAGTCATAGTGGTCTATGAGAGTTAGACCCCTCAAGATCTGGCGCTCATGATCTAGTCCTTGAACGTCAAGAGATGGTCGTGTGTGACCGTGATTGTGAATTGCTGAGTCTAAGTGCATACTCCAAAACTTGTACTTGATGAACAACTATAAGCCACTCATCTGCCATTTGATCCATCTCTACTCGTGTATGTGCTAGCTCTACATGCAGTCTCTCTATCTCTATTCAGGACTATGCTAACTATAGTGCACTCTCAGCTTGATGGAGTTTCCTCCTAACACTCTTGTATGCTACCCGTAACCTCACGAAAGGTCTGAGTGACTTCGACTCCTCCTCCATGATCGGTGGGGGCATGTAGTCAGGATCCATCTCCTTCTCATCGATGGATGCAGGAAATATCTCTGTGGCAACCTAATGATATAACTCTCACTAGTCTCTCGTCACTCCTGCAAGATAGACAATGTACACAATTAGTAACACATCATCATGATATATATATATATATATAAAGCATAAATCACAAAAGGGCATGCGTAAAATAAAATATCATCACCTATTTCTCTAGATTCATGAGGAATGTCAACCTCATCCTCTCTAGGGGGCATCAAGGATGTTCCAACCTCTCTCTGACTCTAGGTACTGATGTTTTCTATAGCTACTACCATGATCTGGTCCTATAAGTATGTGAGGACTCTCCATGCTCATACTGATCCTCAATAACTACCTCATCACCCTCACTTAGGGGTGGCTCCTCCTCGTAATCATGATCCTCCTCCTCCTCATCCTCTCCTCCATCTTGGTCCTCATAATCAGGATCAGCCTCAGACTGGCACTCATCATCAATAAAATCTATAAAAAATATTTGTTGGCCTATACCGTACCTCCTCTCCTCTCTCCTCTAGCTCATCACCCTCATTTGGTGCTGGTCCCGCATCACTTGTAGGGAAATCCATGGGGAACACTGAAGCTGGTCATGCATATGACCACCACTCCTCGTGCTTGTCTGTGTTGCTGACATCATTAGTGTTGGATGTTGGTGGATGATCATGAACTGAATCATCAAAATCACTCTCATGAACATCACCTATAGTCAGTTGAACAATATCATCTAGCTTCGTGACACTTCACACTGATCACCTAATGAAGGGGCATGCTCTCAGTGGTGTCTACACTTGTCCAAACTATTGCATGAATCACCCATAATAGAAAAGTTGTACAACATAGTCATGCCTCCCTTCCAGATACCTATCCATCTGTATCCTCCATAACTGTCTGATGGGATCTGGCCATTGTAGAGTGAGTAGATAAGGTCTCCATAGGATCTCATCCTCCTCCAGTCGGTCAAATCTCACCCTCCAATAGTGTAAATCCCCATACTACCACAAGCATCGAAAGGATAGCTGAATGCTCGTGGATATCCTATAGCTATAGCACAAGGGAATTCAATAGGCTTGGTACATGTGATATGCTCAAGCCACCACACCTGTAGAAGAGTACAATGGACCATATTATCTATCTCTCAAAATAAAAACTAACCAAGATCATAATACAAGTGTGTTAAAATGTAGCGGCCCCAAGCATAGACTATCCTCTGCTCATACATCCCTCGTATCAAGTGTACCAGTCATCCATCTGAGTGTGCCACTCATCCATCTAGATTAAGAACTAGTGCCACTATATGCATCATAATCCATTTGACCACAGGAGCTCACAAATACAATAGCATAGGAAGCTCGATCCACACTCTAACCGTCTCATCATGTATAGGTCCACCTAAACAATACTGCATATCTCTCTTCTTCTCCTGGAATGACCGATCCCCCCAAAAATATACCCACTCTCCCCGAATGGGAACTCAGAGGATGCAGTGTACATCCTAAAGAGTGATAGTCATTTTCCTAGTGGGAAGATGAAAGGTACAAGTATCAACATCCCAACGCTCACACAAAGCCATAAGCATGACATCATGGTATCTCATGGGTGACATCAGATATGCCCAACAGATACCCACTGATTGTAAATGCTCTACCTTTTTCGTTGATAGCATTGGTGCATGATCTCTCAGAAATGTGATCTATCTCCCCCTAGCCGCTATCGTGACCGGGTGGGGACCTATCAAAATCAACACAAAATGCTCTAAATTTCATCTAAATTCTTTAATTTTCACGTTATCCATCAAGAAAGTGTGCTAAAGTCCATTTAGTTTTCTTTTCTAATGGCCCTAGACACTTTAGAACCCTTTTTGGACATTTCAATGAGAAACGAGACACTTCACGAAGAAATGGGCAACTTTGCGAAGAAACGAGACACTTTGCAAACAAAAGGGACACTTTGCAAACAAATGGGACACTTTGTAAAAAAAAGGGACACTTTGCAAAAAAATTTCCAAGAACTCTAAATTAACTTATCCATGCATTAAAAATCATTAAATTATTACGAAATCACAAGGAAAAATTTGCAAACTCGACTTATCTCATGATACAGCTCGCCGCGTGCCACCTGCTCACGAAGATCATCCAGTTGCGAAGGTGTGTAATCCCATTTGCTCGGCATGTTCTTCTCTCACTCATCACTCTCAAGCTACAAGAAGATAAAATGAATAGTAAGTGACAAGTTACTTTCATCTACTTCTTTTGATCCCTTTTGATCTCTTTTTACTCTTATGCATTAACATAAGGTTATTTATCTTTTCAAGAACTCATAACATCGATATTCTTCAAATCAACATAACAGGAGCTAGGGTAATCCATTTTTGACACCATTTGATGCATTGGAATCATGATTCCGCACTCGACATCATCATCTATCTGTAATTACTTGATATGGTAATTAGAAATTACCAACAATATGATGTTTCTTATTCGACTTGGCTAGATTGCTACCTTGATTCCACCTCCATAAAGCAAGCGAAATCAAGGGGGGGCATACATATACCTTCGAATTGGATTCCTAGGAGTTAGATAAAAGGATTTTTGAATAATTAATAGATTTGTTTTGTAGGATGTGGTTCCTAATGCTGTGTTTGTGTAAATAACTACATTGGGGGCTTTGTTCTCCCATCTTTTTAATGAGTATCCTTTTATGTAATAAAGTGCATCGTTTAGAGTCCTTTAACTTACACATGCACATAGAGTCATATGGGCGCTAAAGTGGGGGCTAAATGTGCCATAGAAAATTGGATCCTCTTGAGAAAAGAGATAATTTCATGCATAATTGGACCTACTTTTGAGTCCCTTCACATCATTTTCCCTTCAAAACAACATTTATAGGCCCCTTACACCCATTAATTTTGATTGAGAGGCCTGTTTTACCTGAGAAATCACATAAAACCTAACAAACAACATTTAATTATCTCATACCCCAAAAACCCACCTTCAAAAAATAGTAGTGGGACCCATTCTCCACCTTGGGTGAATGAGTCCCCTCTGGTGGGACCCATTTTCCAAGGCTGGCGAATGAGTCCCCTTTGAGGGAAAATTCAATTTTGAGCAGGAATTTGATTAATTTAACTTAAATTTCTGGTGAATGTCAACCTCTTAGGTCTAAATAACAGGAAAATAAGGTGTTTTTGCCTATAAATACTCATTTAAGATCATTTCACACATCTTTTTGTCAATTCATAAAAGTAATTTCTAAAGTCAAGTCTTACACAACAAGTTTCATTAGCAAAAGTTGAAGTTTTAGGGCAGCAAATTAGGGTTTTTTGCAGGTCTTGAAACTCACTTCTCTTGTCAAGATCCAACATTGCAAATGGTTGATGATGGATGCCTATGGTGAATCATGAAAAAATCTAGGGTGAAGAGGTGCAACTAGCCACCAAATCACACCTAAGGACCTTGTTTCATATTGATTCCATCTTCCATTTTCACTCTATCTTTAGATTAAGGTTTTAATTTTGTTTTTTTATCATTTTAATGTCATTCATTCCTTTTTTTCATGTGTTTTAAGGTTTCTAGGGTTGAGATATTGCATCATATGAATCATCTTTGCATTTCTTATTCTAGAGCAATAGAATAAGACCTTTGTCATATTTTAGCTTTTCCTAGTCTTTAACACATCTAAGGCTAGGGTTTATGCATATTTTTCTCCATTCAAGGTTTAATTACCTAACTAGGGGTTTGACCAAGGCAAGCACCCCATTAGATAAACAATTTTAAGCTATTTCGTAGGAATTTTCCAAGATTTCGAGTCAGGTTTCCATCAAAAATTGCTATGTACGTGTTAAGGTGCAGAACAAAACTTTGAAGTTGTAGAAATTTGAAAGTGGAATTATTCACCATGAATGGTGAATGAGTCCCTCCTGAGGTGCAAATTTGAGTAAGATGCATATCTAGGTTCCTGGTTGATAGAAAACAACTTCTATGCAGAAAAGTCCTAACTTGGGACTGATTCGCCTAGGGTAGTGAATGAGTCCTAGTCAACTCAAATTCAGATTTCATCAATTTTCCAATTTTTTTTCCAGTCTTCTTCAGCTTCCTAGGTGCTCACATTTTGAAAAACTGCATTCTATTTAGTTTAATTTTCAATTTTGTTCATTCTTTGAAGATTTTTGCAAACAACACTGTGTTTTCAAGCATAGCCTAGATCTTAGTTTTTCTTTCATAATCTATCATATAGATCACTTAATTTTATTTAGTTTAATTCATTTATCTTAGATAACATCAAATATGACATAATTTGAATGAACCCTTAGCATTTTTGGCCTAAACTCTCTCCTTTTAGGTGAAAAACCCTAGAAGAGTTAGAGAAGTCCTAAGAGCCAAAAATTTATGGTTCAAATATATAGATTGCTTCATTAACCTTTCACCCCTTAATCTTATGTATGTCATATGTAACCTTTGTATGGTTGTATTAAAACCACATACCTTCTATTATAATTATCTATTCAAGATATATTTGATTACCTTCATCCTAGACCAATTCTTGTTTATCTATGTTGGCAAGTGGCCCTTGAGGGGCATTGTATTTGAGATTGTTAATCACTCCTTATAGTAGAAGGATCCCTTATAGATTCACTGTTGTTATTCATTCTTAGTATTTACTACCATTATGTGTTAGTGGTGATTTAAACCGAAGTGAAATGTGTGATTATTGACCAATCAAGTATTATTTGGGTGAAATAAAGTTGTTGAACTATGGTTCCTCTATGAAATATATACATAAGAAAGGCCATCAAAAATGAGCCCTCGAGGAATTAGGTCTAGCCCCAGGGTTTTCTCCTTTTCCTTACTTTCTGTTAAAATTTATACATTGTATTAACATAGCTTGTGACTTGAATTAAGTTGTGATGAATGATGAGTTGTAGAGATAATCAAGCCTACCTTGGTGATGTGGATTCCATGCCTCCCTATTAGGATTGTCTAAAAAAACTAATTCTTTAATTGAATATTATAATCTATATTTGGTCAAATGTTGTTATGCTTTTCAAGAATTGTGTGCTTTGGAAGCAAAGTTGGCGAGTTAGTCGTGTGTTGTAATCAAAATTTGAAATTTTTGTTTTGCTCTTAGCTGTATTTTATAGAAAATTTTTGGGCATTGCAATAAACATCACAAATCCTAAAAAGAATTATCTAGTGACATAAACAACATAAGTACCTAAAATTGCATGGTCATATATGATAGTTTGAAGATGATGTATTGATTTAGCTCATGACCTATTTGGCATGAATAAAATTTTCTCTTAACATTTTGACCTTGATGGGAGTATATACTCAACCTTGAGGACCCTCCCTTACATTTATCTTGGTCTCCTCAATTTTTCAAAATAAATCACTTGTAAATAAAGATAAACAACACACAACATTTAATGGCTTGAAAATTAATATTTATTCTTCATTAAATTTATTAAAATTGTATAATTATAAATCCATAATTTTTATAGAAAATATTAAAATATGGATTTATGCCTTCCCCTTCTTTAGGCACTAATTCTCCTTTTCTCTACTTAGTTTTGAGATGACCTTCAAATTTTGGAGGTTCCTAGGGAACACCTTCCTTTAACTCTAAAAAATTTATGCTCCTCTTATTGGTCTCGAGCTCCTCAATATACTCTTCTCCATGAAATTTCATTATGTACAATGTTGATATCAAGACATAAATACCACTTTCTCTCTTCCTCAAAAATTTATTGTTAGTTGATATCTTCTCCATGTGCCTCCTAAAAAATCTTCTTATTTTCTAATATTATCCCTTTTTATATTATTTATCCCCCTATTTCCATATGATATATTCTTTTTCATTGGAATATTTTTCTACCAAAGGAAAACACCCTCTTCTATGGTCATAAGAACCCTATCTCTTTATCTATTATGTTCGATTATTCTTCTCTACCACATTAATTTTTCCTATCAAATATCTTAAGAGTTTTATATCTTCTTCTCTTCACATTTTTATCCCTCACATGTATCCTATGTTGTTATTTTTATTATATACCTCTCTATCTCTCTTTATCTTTCCCCATATCACTCATTATTTTACCTCTCAAGATTCATTTAAAATTTATTATCTAAAAATCCATTTGAATATTGAAATAGTTCCTAATAAACATGAACATAGTAGGAAAATTTTAATCCTTTAAAATCCTACTCTTAAGATGTATTATAGTGCCAAAATAGATGAATTAATTGATGGGAGTAAGGTTTAAAACTACCAAACTCTTATACTTTTCTTGGATGGAAATTAACATAACCAATAGTAAGTTAAACTACCCTAAAAAATAAGTAGGTCATATAAATTAAATATCAAAACCATTAGTAAATTAAGTAAATGTTACGATCTAGTATTGGTGTGATGACCATGCTTCACATTTTTAATTATTTATGATAGTATACAAGATTTAACATCAAATAAATTAATAAAAAATAATACCAAGCAATTTGTGCTAGCATGCATGGCTCAATGTTTCTTTACCTATCATTGAATAATACACACATAATAAATAATCGTATTAATGTTGCATCCTCATAAAAATTCTATTTATACCATTGGATTTTAATGTCAAGTGTTGTGATAAAACTCACTAGTATTTATGAAGTTAAGAAGTTTAGGAATGTCAATGATTTCATATTTTAATAAATATTATATAATTATTAATTCAATTATCTAGATAATTAATTATAGAAGCTAAACATGTTCTAGGTAAACTATTATAATTGTTTATGACTTTTTGATCTCATGAGAAACACCTTTTAAATATTTTAATTTATAATATTCATTCTAACCCATTCATTTATTGTTTAAATAGAAGTGTCACATTATTGATAAAAAATTCTCCTCTCTTTCTAAACAAGTATTGAGTAATTTTTTTTCCTATTTAATCTTTCATATTCTATAATGCTACCTTATATGGTCCCTATGTGAGGGTTTATTGAGAAACAACGTAAACTAATATAATACAAAATTATTCACTCAATAAGAAAATTTTAAATATTGATTAATACATGACAAGAATTATAATTTGATTAGTGTGAGGAATTTTAAGTAAGTAAATTATAAATTGATACAAACGTAGGATCATACTTTACATGGAGAAGTTCCCTTTAAAGAAAAAAATCACCACTTAAGAGAGAAGAATTTTATATTAATCCACTCAAATTGTGTTACAATAATGCATGCAAATTCTTCCTTTAATTTGAGAATTTTTTAATTGTATAACCTTTTTTCACTTGAAAAATACCTATCAAACAATTATCTATTTCATCCAATTCATAGATAATTGGATAGATGAAACCATGGGTGGAATCATCAAAATTGATAGATGAAACCATGGGTGGAATCATCAAAACCAACTACCAAGAAACTATGTTATGACAAAAAATATAATTCAAACATGTGAAAAATATTTATTGCAATATAAATAACACCTCCCATACAAGTATATTTTACCATTCATAATTAATGGAATGCTTCCCCCAAAATTGCACTCCAATTTAGGCTCCATTATACACCACTTAGAATCAAGAAATTGGTGTAATTAAAGTTAAATTAGTTTATTATTTCCACCATCATAAATAGCCACCCCTCTTCATACCATGGAAACTAAAGTTAATTGATCTCTCCTATCCTTATTTGTGGTTGTTAGCATTGGGCCCCTACTTTTGGGCCCCTACTTTATCATTATGACAAGAAAATGTGGGGGGATTGTGTTGACCAATCCTATAGATATTGATGGACCCATAATTTAGATAACGTTTGATTTTATGGTTAGCCAAAGTTAATAATTTTTTATAAGGATTTTTTTTTTAAGGAAGGGTTCACCTTGATAATTAATGTACTTTACCTATTATTTTCCAATATTGACAAATATTTTATAAAAAATTATACTAATGTACATAAATTTATAAATACATTTTATATATTTAAAAAAAAGGAAGATTCACCACCAATAAAATTAATATTTTTCTCAAAAGAAAGAAAGATTCACTATGATTTTATGAATGAAACTAGGGGCCTTTTATTAAAATTATCATTATTCAAAACCTTATTTTTTCACTGACTTCCTCACTAATCATTTATCTATATGAAAATCAATATCAATGAAATCGTCTCCTAAAATACTTTTACACAATAACAAAAATTCTCTTCTTGCTACCTCTTTCTTCATCTAGAAGGGTTCACTAAATATATCTTTTACAAAAAATCTTCTTGGTTTATATGGAACATTAGATGAATATCAATCTTGTGGAGTTAACTCATCATAGATTCTATTCATTAAGGAAATGTAAATTTTTATAACTCAGCAGTAGTTAGTGGAATCTCACTAAATAATTTGGAGATACAACATCCTTCTTTAAATGCTTCTATTCTATTGATGACCAATTATATATTATTAAAAATGTCCTTGTTATTTCACAAAATTGCACCTAGGGGAAATTTCACATTTTAGCACTTTGCCTAGCATTTATGACACCTAAATTCATTTATGAAAAAAACCCCATTGGTCATAATTTCATGATTCCAACTCCATGTGGTCCAATGGTGAGGAAACATAAGTCCATCAACTTGTTTATTGAAAACTAGCATTTTGGATGCCTACACGATGCACAAACGTTTGCACTGTGCACTAGCATCTTGGCAGTTTTCTGAGTTTGAAATGGAGAATCTTGAATCTTGGATTTTGACACGTGTCTTTGTAGTCAGGCTCTCGGGTGTAGCATTTCCATTGCATGCAACAAAACCCCTATTTTTCTCTCATTTTGGGGGTTCTCACATTCATTCAAGCCTCTCTTCTCAACTTCTTCTACTCTTGGAAATAACACTTCTACAAGCAAAGCTCTATTAGACTGAGGTCCCTCCAAAAACCAATGCTCTCTAACAAGCATTCAATGGTGCATCTGCATGTTCAAGAGGGGTCCAAGGCCTATTAGTAATGTTCTCTCACTCTTTTCTATTTGTGAATAGATTAGATATCTTTGTTCACTTACTATTTAGTGGTGTGGGTTCTCCTCATGAAGTAGGGATTGTTTTCACCTCTTCCTTTTTTTCATTTCAATTACTCTCTCTATCTATCTGGCTGTCCATGGAGGTGGGAACACCAAGGAGGGGGTTTGATTGTGGCAAGCCCTGAAAATAGCCCCAACATTTTTCATGGTTCATCTTGTGTGCAGGTTGCAAAAGCAAAGCTCTAAGGAAGTATTCAAACAATCGGCTTTTTGTAAGTTCCCTCTTAGTTCTCCTTGTGCTTTTCTTTTAGTTTATGTTTTCTATCTTGTCATTTTGTTGATCAGACCTCATATCTGTCTTAGATAGTGAAGTTCTAGTCCACCTGCTTGAGTTTTGAGTTCTCTATTGCTTAGGATTCAAACATCACTACTTAATTTGACTCCATTTTTTGATGAATGTTCGTCGGTCTTTCAAAAAAAATTTGTCAGACAATCGACAAATTGATGAAAAAAATTTTGTCCTTATTTTTTCGTCAAACTTTCGACAAAAAATTAAACGTCGAAATAACAACATAGATTTGTCGGTCGTCGACATCATAAAATGACTTAGATGTTTGTCAGAATATTGACGAAAACTTCATGCATCCACTGATGAATTACAACCAAAATGTAATTGCAATGGCTCTTCTGAAGCATCAAAACAACACCAAAAGTTCATCGCCATTTCAACGAAATGGGCAAGGAGTTATGACGAAGTCTTCATCGTAGCTAAGCAACTTCTTCGGACCTTTTTTGTGATTCGTTAGTGGCCGTCGTTGAAATTGCGACGAAATGGGAAAGGAGTTACGATGAAGCCTTCGCCGTAGCTAAGAAACTTCATCGGTACTTTTCTATGATTCGTTGGTGGCCTTCATCGAAATTGCGACAAAATGGGCAAGGAGTTATGATGAAGCCTTCATTGCAGCTAAGCAACTTCATCATACCTTTTCTATGATTTGTCGTGGCCTTTGTTGAAATTGTGACAAAATGGGAAAGGAGTTAGGACAAAGCCTTTGTTGCATCTATAGCAACTTCGTTGGACCTTTTCAGTGATTTGTTAGTGGGTTTTATCGAAATTGCAATGAAACAATGCAATTTTTTAAAAAAATATTCATTGAAATGTACCATCACGGAGACTCTTGATGACGACCACCGAATACAACCCATCGGTGAGAGATCAATAATTGACACATGATAGAAAACTCACTCCAATAGTCCATGTCTTGTCGATGACTTCTGTCGGCAAGACAGATCCAACGTCACACTAATTTGACCTCTTCAGAAGTTTTGAACACTACTAGTTATCAGCAAGACATTCTGAGGGTCTCGCCGATTAAACAAGTGTCTAAGAGCAAGTAAACAAATGGAACTTATTAATTTTCTTTTTTTGGGGTTCTTTAAATCATAGAATAGATACCATCTTCTTGTGTATAATGTACTTATATTCAGATTTGAATTCGAGACCAATTGTCATTGCACATTCCATTTTACTTGCATAGAGTATTCTATAAGTAATATATTGATAATTCCAAATGATTTATAGTGTTGTACAACTCTACCTATCATCACAGTTCTGTTGTTCCCCCTGAGAGAATCCTGCAAAGACAAGTTTACAATACCAAGTCAAATAATGTGAAAAAGACTTACTTCCATACAAATTAAATGATTATTCTCACAATGGAAATTGTCTAATTACAAAAACAATTCCATGAAAGGTTATCCATTCTTCATAAGAGATGACAAATCATACATACAGACTGCAAAATGCATAGAAAAAGTATTACACTTGAGAACAACAAAGGGCTAACAAGGGAAGGAGTTAAGAAACATCTGGATTGAAGAGAAAATGTGTAGGGGAAATGTTGAGCAGTGTCAAGAGAATAGAGCTTGTAGAACATATTCTTGACCTAATCAAGCTTTTGAACAACTTAAAAAAAATTAAAATACTAACACATACATGAGACATGTAATGAACTTCCAATATCTGCTATCTTTTTCATTAATGCAGAGGTAGGTAAAGGAGAAATAATTATAATTATAACACTATTCATAGTCCAGTAAATTATGTTCATAATTTGTGTTCAATGGACCTTAGTTTTATGATTATACGCCCATGTAATACCATATTTTAATCCAGGTTCAACTATCTCAGATCTAAAGAAGCACCTTCAATTAACCATTTAAAGTACTATAAAATAAGGTAAGACTTTTACTTGAGAAAGATTGGGTACACTTGTAGGATTAAAGTTCTCGCAATCATCAAGATTTATTGGCACACATACACAAACTGCAACATATGAAGTAATGGATGAGTACAAGTTAGTGAAATGGTCCTTAATATGTGATTGGTTTGCAAATTGATTAGTAGAAAATAAGGTTACAAATAGATCTACATGAAAAATTATGAGGACAATCTACTGTAATCATCAAAATAGATGAAAAGTGCAAATGAAAGAGCTGAGCTACATCTCTAGATCCTAAAAAAACACATGCAATAAACATTAAAAAAAAGAAAAACCAATTTTAGGATGAATACAAAATGGTGCCTTCAGCAAGTGATTCATATGCTTTCACACCTGACATAGGACATTAAGAAGATTTTAGTCTTCCTCTGTGAAATTAACTACTTACAGAATAAACCCAGAAACCAATATTATATAGGTTCCATGTCTAGCTGAGGGTAGGTATAAGAGAAAAAAATTTCCTCAATGCAATGCCGAAAAATATCAATGTGTGTGTAGGTTTGTATTACTCAAAATTTCATTTCACTGCCTAAGGAAAAATACCAAAGTGATGTTTTAAATTTCAATCTTCACATAGGCTCCCTTATTGCTACACATGCATATACAAGCATTATTCGAGCTCTAAACTATTCAAATATTAATGATTTAATTAGCTATAAGATGGAAAGTTGTTGTTTAGACATAATCCATCATCTTTTACATATCTTTATTCACTCCTAGTGCTTCAGATAAACTTGTGTAAATGAGATAGAAATGTGAATCTTTTATGACAAAGAAAATTCTTAAATGGAGGGGGGAGAGAGAAAAGGGTAGGGGGCAAGAGAATGCTTGAATGTATAGCAAAGTATAGCATTTTTATCATTATAACAATGAAATGAATCTTAAGTTTGAAGCATTAATATCATTTACAACATTTATGATCAAGAATGAATGTAAGTAGAGAAAATTTTGCATACCTGCAGATGGTACAAAATTTCATGGTTAAGTGGAAACCTCCCATCAAAAACAAGATCCAAATATTCGTGTGTCTATCTCAATTGAGCCTCTAAACCCTTCAGAGTTGTCAATTTTTCCACTAACCTGTTATGCACAAAAGTCAAATTTTAGAGTTATGTCACCACTAAAAATAGAAGAAATGGAGATTTGAAACCAAATCCACACACAACACAATGTGGTATTCATACAAAGCCATACAAACAAACTAAACTCAGAGCATTGGAATGGAAACAACTTCAAATTATGATGTAGAGCATGGATTCAGGGTATAAAGAATCATTTTTCTGCCACCATAGTGAAAAGTTAGCATTTTATTTCATCTTTGCATATTGGTTTGATGCTTCAAATGATGCATTTCTTATATTGAAAAGTGCATTACCTTATTGAGCTTCTCTTTGTTTTGAGAATAGTTTAATATTCTCTACTTAATAGGGCCAACCACGTGATGGTGGAAGCTCATTTGGCCCCTCTCCCCCCCTCACATCACTCTAAATTCCCCATACCCAATCATATAACATTAATCATTCATTCATACATTAATAACATATAACATTCATTCATTCATCCATTAATAACATATAACATTCATTAACATATAACATTTATTAATTAACATATTCAAATTCATTCATTAACATATAATATTCATTCTTTCAGTTTTTACATATTATCAAAAATATGGTTGTCATGATATGATTACAATCACTTTTTTTTTGGTTTCTTTTTTAAAGCTAAAAAAATCTGAAGTGGAGTATCATTTTCTAAATCATCTCTCCCCCCTTTAGTTGTTTTTCCATCTGCTCGTGATCTTAATGTACGCCTAGTTGTCTGCTCATGAAGTGGATGCCACTGCAAGGGGGGGTCTGTAACAAAGAAATGTTAAACTAATATGTTTTATTATTATTGTTACAAGTATTTCATTACTTAAAAGAACATTAAAGTGATTCTCTTTACCTGATGGGTCCACATCATGTTCTTGAACTTCTGTTATAGACTCATGCTCAAGATGCTGAACACCCTCTAAATTCTAATCTATAGTTGAAACATGAAAAGTTACATTAATTAATACACCAATTGAAATTAAATATGTTCAAGAGAACATGAGAGTGGTCATCTTTATGGGGTCACATCATGTTCCTAATCTTCTCTAGCCTTATCATGCTCAACACGTTGATCACACTCTACATACTCTAAAGTTGAAACATGAAAGGTTACATTAATTAATACACTAATTGCAATTAAATATGTTTAAAAAAACTTTAGAGTGGTCCTCTTTACCTAATGGGGCCACATCATGTTCCTGATCTTCTCTAGCCTGATCATGCTCAACATGTTGATCACACTCTACATGCTCTAAAGTACCGGGATGCACATCATGACCTTCATCTGCAGGTTGTGCTCCACCCTCACCAGGCTGCATTCCAATGTCATGTGCAGTATTATCATTGCTTGAATGTTTAAAACAAATAGGTATGTAATTACTTTATGGTGGAAATTAATATTGAATAGATTCCACAAGTATTCAATTTTAAATAAAATTTATTGAGTTTATTTACCTGCGGGTTGGATGAAGTGGAAGATTGTGTTTGCCAAGTCAAGATTCTTAGGCATTCAGCCATGACTCCATAGCCTTGCTGGAAGGCAATCTTCAGGTCATCTTCTAAGGGAACTTTGTTGAATTCAGAGCCCTACATTTTTGCATAAGATCTTGAATTTTGCTTCTATGGTGTGATAAAACCAAAATTGTTTTCAATTTATTATTTGGATATAATATTTCATTTATTGATACTTACAATTCGTGCGGCTAATTTCATATAACTACCAGAGCCAAGTTTGTGTTGCTCGCATTTTTCTAGTCTTGCCTTTGTTGCCTTCGATGTGTTGGGTAGCCTATGAAAAGTTTGAAATATGTTAGATTATGTAGAAAGAAAGAGTAATTAGTATATAATTACATTGTTGATAGTATCACATACCTTCCTTGGCCTGGTGGTGTCTTTCCTTTTTTCTTTTTAGCCTTCTCCTTTCCATCCAACACTAGGTCCTTCCACTCCCTCTCCAGAATCATGGGGGGACACTCACACTTTTTGTTCTTCTCTAAATGTGACCTATATTGGTCCCTCACATACTTTAGATAGGTACCAACTTTCTTAAGGACCTCAGTTTAGTTGAATGTTTTATCACTGAAGAGCACAACTAAATGGTTAATGAGCTCATCTTTTAAATATTGATTTTGGGCATTCCACCTTGTACGTATGGTGGGCTTGAAGAGCTCCAATGTAATATCACTTAGATGTTTATTAAAAACATCATTTCCTACAAAATGATCATGGGATCAATAGTCTAAAAAGAGTGATCAATAAGTAAATTTCAATTGGATTATATATAATAATAATTAAAACATTTTAAAGTACCTGGGACCTTCTCTATCTTTATGGGAACAAAATTATTGGTCACCAAAAATGTGACCGGCAATGTTCCCGTACTAGTAATACGGGAAGATGTAGGAAATGCTGCTAAAATATCATCAGTACTAGTGGCCTCTGCATCCCCAGGTACATGTCCTAACGCATGTTTTGGCATGTGTTCACTGCCAGAGGGTGCACTAACAGATGCCTGCATGGTATGTGTTGCCGAAATTTCATATGACAATAGAGGCACGAATGATGGGGTCAGATGATGTGATGTATGTGCAGGAAGATCATGATGGACACTTGTACCAACCCCTACTCCTCAGGAAACACTTGCAGTACCCTGATCATGGCCAGAAGCATCATGAGGACATAAAATATCTTGTAAAAACAACACATATTTTAGTTCATGACATAAAAGAGTACAAAATATAAAATCATGAATGAACTTATGTTATAATTAAAGACCTCATGACAACTTACTTGCAAGTTTTTTGATCTCTTAGTCAATATTTTAACCCTCTCTCTTATCTCATCTGTTTGAGGCACTATGAATAATAACTTAAGGATTTCTTCATTTCATTTTTTTTGGGTCTTCCTTATCATATCGAGAGGGTTTGTTGAATAAGCGATGTCATCATCACATAATATTGACTGCACCTCCCTATGGATGCTCTCGTCTACTGCTAGTGCCTTTCCCTGATCATTCGATTGCAACAAGAATATTAAAAACATTATCAAAATTAACCCAATAAACTTATCAAAACAAGATAATAATAAAATATTTTGCTCATATCTAATTTGTACAATTACAATGAGGTAAACCTGTCAGGTAGAAGTGCTTGAAGTTAAATCGTGATCTGTGCTTTGGGCTGGAGCCTTCTCCGTACGATCAATGTCCCGCTGTGACAAAAATTAAATATAAAAAACAATTACTGAAATGAAACCAATAGACATAAAAAAAACATAAGAATAAAATGATATATTGGAGTCATTAATTGAAGGTTGGGTAAAATGGTACATAGTATGTACCACCCCCATAGTAACTGTGTTTGTAACTAAGCGATTCAAATTGTAATTGATTAGCAACTCTTCCCCTACAGTTATTGATTTTATTACACATACGAATACACGGTTTCCCTCGTGCGCCTCGAATATGCAATTGGGTTGCTTATTTGTTGACCTAGGTCATGTACTGTTTATAAACCCAACAATATTGCCTGATGCTTTTTGCCTTCCATCAATGTACATAGCCACTCCTTTATTTTGATCCTTATCTTTTAGCTGTATATAATTTGCTAATAGTGCATACCTATGCATATTTCGTGTATATCGAACCAGTTGTATCCAATCTTTGTAACTGTAACAAGGTCCGACATACTCCATCAATTTAGTAACTTTTTCGTAATAGACCTTTATGCCATCCATGTAAAATAGGCCCAAACCATGTAATGACGATGGTGCTATGCGATATATCCTCTCGTTGACACAAAAATTAGTGTTTATTGTAGGAAGTTCCTTGGGTACCCATTGTTTTCGTAGATGTTTGTACCTCAAGGGCACCTCGACATTGCCTATGCTCCCATCATCATAAGAACATGACCCCCCTTCAGCAAGAAAAAATTCCACGTATTTACAAAATTTTCTTCTAATCTTTTGACCTCTAGTTGATCTCCCTCTTTTAGACATACTACATGTCTTGCTTTCCTCTTCTCTTCCTGAATTTCCCTTGCTCGAGGAAGATAGATCTAACAAATACCTATTTGGTGGTACCTGCACTCATAAGGATTTTGGATGAATTTATTTCATGGTGATGTGATCCTAAGGTGACATTATGATTAATCTATCATTTCATCGCTAGAATTTCATAGGTTATAAGGTAATCAAGTCTTGATATATTGCAAGTTATTGTTACTACCATCCAAATGTGTAGATCACAAATCAAATCAACTTAACGTTTTAACTCCAAAACTTTGTAACAAGTGTTAAATGTGACTATGGTCCACCAGTTACACAACCAAGGCCTCAAATGTATTCTCTAATTGTAATCAAAGGACTTTTGCTCTTCATTCAAGTAAATAAACTTGAAGGGAAACATCACCAAGTGGTTTATTGGAAACCTACATGACTAAAAATAGCAGCAAATTTACATTTAATTTCCATATGTCTAAGTAGTTAACAGGGAGGGAGTGTGTACTAGGCCTGGTTAACTCATCAAAGTTTATGCTTTGGCAATAATTTTTTTTTGAGTCATCTTAAATCTTCCTATGTCTATTTGCTAGGAGACTTTTGGTATTTTTTAAGGTAGGATGATTGATGAAAGAGCCCAAAGAGCCTTTCTCCATGGTATCCAGGTACACATAGCAGTGGTCTTCTCTTATACGGTTGGACATGATTTAAAGAACTTAGCTAGGAATTATTCATTTAACCTAAGGTTTTCTCATAATGCCATCATTCGAAAAGTATGATCAAATTCTTCTATTATAAAGAATTGGTCTATGTGCCTCTAGTAATCACTATAAATGTTTGTAAGGATAAAATGACTAATTGCATCAGGTAGGAGAGAATCAACTTTGAGTTCTTCAAAGATTATATTCCTCTATTCATAATTTTTAAGGGTTGTGTGTGGAGGAGGTTATCACTACCAAGAAGGCAGGAGACATTTCCTTGCATTCTTTTATAATTTTCGTTATTCTTATTTATTTTACACTTACATTTACAAAGACACATACATATGCATTTATTGTTTTCATTTATTTCTCATGTAGTTTAATAGTTTGATCGATTTCATATTATATGTGTTGAAGACTTTAAAATTTCAATTACATTAATTTATGGATATGTTGTATCTATAACACTACAAAACCATATGCTCTTTGCATTTACACTTACATTTAGAAATACACATTTATATACATATATATAGATTTCTTTAACATGATATGTTGCATTTATTGTTCTAGGAGAGCATCCAATAATTGCATTTACATTTACATTTAAAAATACATATACATACATACATACATACATACATACATACATACATATATGTGTATGTGTGTGTGTATGTATATCATTTATATTGAGTGTTCAGCAAAAACCCATTAGGTCTGCACATGGATAAAAATTCATAAAATCAAATCTCCCATACATATTTTGTTGAAACTTAGGCTTGAACCTCTCATTTCACATGATTTTCTTCACAAAACTATTGAGGACAACTATACCTTCTTTATTTCTCATCCTACGCCCTATTCATGCATCCTACAATTACAACAATATCCATGGGGCCTCTTACACAAGCTACAGTAATCACAAAAAGTGTAAGAGCCCCTTTATATCATGTTTGGACTACAAAACCCTCAAAAATAGGGTAACTCAGATTATGATTTGTTGGTGAGCTGTATGGACAAAATCATTAGCACCAACTCATTCTTGGATTCTTTTGAAAGAGAAGTGAATTAGGTGGTAGTTAAGTACAAGCCTTATAGTTTCAAGGTGAATGAGGTGATCAATTTTGATTGGCCAATTGATGAAGAGTATCGGAAATGGGTAAATGTATATTTAACTAAGGAAGAGTGAAAAGGAGTAGGCTGCTAACGATTGACAAATCAGCTGTTTGAGTTACAACAGATTCCAGTTTTTTTTTTTTGTGACAGTCTAGGTGCGAAATTCTTGAAGTTTTCATTGTTGCATCAACCATTCTCAATGGGCATGATGAACAAGAAGATTCTCTGGGGAGATTGTTGTTGTAACAAATTTTTGGAATATCACAAGGCAGTCCAATTGGCTAGTGACACGTGTGCTTTCTGGCCCGATGCTTGTTTGCTCCTTCTTTTTCTATAAGAAGGATTTCAAGGCCAGAAGTACGGGTTAGCAAGTTAGATATTTTTGGTTGAGTCTAGATGAAGCTGCAGAGAAAATTGTAAAGTTTGATGGTTTTAGGGAAAATGCAATTTAGGTTTTGAGTAATTCTGTAGTAGGTTTTGAATTCATGGGGATTTGATGATTTATGATAGTACTGGCATTTGAATTGATATGATTAATTCGAACTCATGTCTCTCCATTGTACAATTATATCTGAATTTTGAATAAAATGATCAAGGGTTGTTTTGTTCATCTCACTATTGTGGTATGTATGATTCTTGTTTTAGCTTTAATTCAAGGAATTAATTAAAATGCTTGAATGGGATTGTAGGTTGATATGTTATGTATAAGGATTTGATAAGTAGTATTGGGTTAGAATACATATTGATGAGATTGTAAAGCAATGTTATCAAGGATCTTATATGTTATGTGTTAAATGTCATAAACCCTTAGATGCTTATAAATTTGACTCCTCCAATGGATATATGGCACTGATCTAAGTTGTACTTATTCGTATGGTTCAGTATTTGTTTTCCTTTACCTAGAGCTTGCTAAAAATTACAAATTAATGACTGTATTATATTGTGAAATGTTGTTGTAGTTATCTCATGCTCCAAATAGTTGATATTATTGATAAATAGCCAATTCTATTCGGTATTATCCTATTATGTTGAGCTATTAAATGAGATTATCTATTGTTGTTAATGATGTTTATGATGATGGTGTAGAGGTTGTAAATGTATTAAGGGATCACCCTCCCAGGTCTTGCAGAGCCCAAAGTGTAGGAGGTCTTTCAAATCGTCATTAGTTGGTCCAGGTCCTTCGAGCTACCCTTTATTGGAATTGGCAATTCCATAGGTAGATTAGAAGATCAACCTGCGTACCATAAAAACAACCAACACCTTGCATATGTTTGTGGTGGAGGTATTAAAGAAGAATTGTATGCCTCTATTTCCATTGATTAGATCTACCTTAGCCTAGGATATACTTGGGCTAAGTCTACAATTGCTTCAGACTCATGCGATGAAGGCTATGTATTAACTAAGAAGCCATGCACGCATACAATAGTATATGTTGGTGAAACTATAATAGTGTTTTATTAAAATATAAGTAACACTTATCTTTCTAATGTCAATCCTTCTTATAAAAATAGTGTTTTATTAAACTATAAGTAGATTATTGTCACCACTCTTCATTCAACATGAAATGCCAAATGTAGCAATTATTTTGTTGCTTTTGTCAAGTTTCATTAACCAAGCTATTTACTAGGTTGAATAAAGTTGTGTTATGACCCTTCATCTCTTTAAAATGATTAGACAATATTAGCGAGATCAGGAAGGGGAGAAAACTAAACTCCTTCAAAATAGGGGTATTGGTTTTCTTTGTATACTATATACTTAGTTCCTCTAGGATAAATAAGTCACTTTAGATCATTTTCTTAGTTGTGTATCCTAACTAATATAGAGTAAGCTTTTTCATTTTAATTGACTACGACATAATAGTTTATGTGTTGAAAGAATTGTTTCCATTATTTTAGTTTTTAAGAGAGGGGGAAGGGGTAGGAGGAGAGACTTGAGATAGAGTGAGTGAGTGAGTGAGAGAGAGACCCCAGAGAGGG
>VDFB02185713.1:36236-52226 GCA_007258455.2 Sequoia sempervirens
GGGGAAGATAATAGGGAAGCACAAATCGTGTCGCAGCCCATCATTAGCTCCCCTCCCTATTATCCTTACTTTGATCTGACTCTTCATGTAGCTTCAAGAATGCCCCATCTAAGTCGGCTACAGGTGGTACTGGCAGAACCCTAAGTCGCCTCTCAATGGATGCAATCTCTTCCCTTGACCGTTTGACCAACTTATCCCAATCTACCTTATATGTCACATGCTTATCAATAACTGCGAGGTAGGTGGCCACATCATCCAGTTGGTGCTCAAAAATAGAACCATCATCAAGTGTTGCATACACATCATGCCACCATTCTCTCAACTATTCCAGGCTCAAGTACTTGGGCGCTATCTTCCTTCTTCCTATCATAATTTCAAAGAAGGCGATGGATCCATTGTAGACACCATTGAAGGTGTCGTCGATCTGCCTCTACTTGTAAATCTTTTTCAACACCTTCTACCTAATTTGAAATGCTTCAAACTACTCCCATGGCTTGGCGGCTCTGGAGGAATGAAGGATCCCGTCACTTACCAACCTGTCCGGGTGTACTCCATGATAGTTCTAGTTTTTTGTAGAAGAAGATCTGTATCCTCTTTATCTTGTGCCAACACCTGTTTCAACCATTTAGTTGCCATGATAGCATCCTTCCCAGTTGATAGAATTTCCTTAATAGTTTCATCACCCTTTTCTTGCACCCCTTTCAACCAATTCATAGTGGCAAGGGTGGAAGCTTTCATCTTTTCTAGCTCAGTTATGGTCTCTTAAGGTAGAGGATTTGTAGAAGAGAAAGAAGGGTTAATGGATTGTAGGGGCTTCATTAAGTCCTCCAAGCATTTCCTAAGATTTTCATTCTCTTTCTTTAGCTCTTGCTTGGTCTTCATTTCCTCTCTCAATCTACTCACAATAACTGCACTAGAATCCTGGTAATCCTCAATATCCTGCTCGACTGATGTAGGTCCTAGGTTGAAAGTCTGAATATTGTAGTCCTTTCCAACCACATCATCCTTATTTTTATCTGGAGCAGGGGTGGCAATATGAACAACCAGATCATGAGCTTCATCTCTCAATTCGTGAGATCACCCTAGCCTTCTTCTTACCTTTATCTTTTCCAATTTTGGATAGTAGTGCATCCCAATTTGGTGGACTATCCTCCACAACTACCTGCTTTCTCTTTATCTCTTTGTCTAGCCAATCAAGGACAGTGGACTCCAATTGCACCTCAGCCTGTTTCTCTTCCTATTGATCCTTAGGTGCCTCCTCACTCAAATTTTTTTTATCAGGGGTCTCATCCATTTCACTTTCCTTCCCCTGAGCATGCTCCTCTTCATGTGTAGGTCAGAGAACCTTTACTACCTCTACTTACCTTGGAGGAGATTCAACTTCTTTAGTTCTGATAGGGGAATTTTCATGTGCAACCATAGGGGATTGCATTATCTTTTCAATTTATGCCTCTGCACTGTGGAGATCACCCTCATGGAACTCTTCACCTTCAGTATCTGGATGATCTTCAACATTTTCCTCCTCACCTAGTTCACCTTGAGCTTCATGAGTGGGAGGCACATCATCATGTTGCCCCTCATGAGAAACCACTGGAGGAAGTTCAACCTTAGGCACACTGTCCCTGGGAGAAGGAGTCCTAGACCTCCTTGTATATACTTTGGACTTCTCCCCTAAACTTTATCCACCACTGGTGGAGTAGCTATTTCCTCCCCAACCTTGGAGCAAGCCTTCTCTGACAATTTTATAATTCTTCTTCTTTTGGGCACATGATCGCCAGCCTCAGGATTTTTTTTTTAGTCTCTTTCTGTTTAGACTTCCTAGTCCTTGTCCTCTTCTTAGCCTTTGGCTTCCTCTATTTTTCTGCTTCTTGGACCTCTGTTTCTTGTACACCTTTAATCATGGCTTTGAGAGGAGAGTCCATTTAACATTTACCTTTAGGATCCTACTGCCATGTGGACTCCTCAGAGGTGGAGTGGGAATCTAAGTCTCCCATCAGGTTGCATGTGCATTTTACTCCCTTGTTTTCCAACTCCCATACCATCTGCTTGAGCCACATCTTGGTAACTTTGATGACTGGATCCATCAATTGTTTCAGTTCTGTTTGCTCCTCCTCTAACCAATCTATATCACCAATCGGTATATCTTTTACTGCTTCATAGGCATGGTCCTGAATTAAGTTCCCATCATCCTCCAACTGATTAGGCACTACCCTTAAGTTATACAATCGGACTGCATCCACTGGAAGCTGAGAGAACTTCTTCTTCCTAACCTCATATTGATCACCACAATTGGCCCAATAGTCCTCTAAATTAACCTTGTGGCCATATTCTCTACTGGCCTTCTTTTGAGTGTCGCCTGTGATATCAAATCTGGACCTCTTGGAGTGGAAAGACAAACCAAGAGTACTCATTTCTTTTTCTGAAGCTTGGGTAGAACCAATGGAAGGACATACCTCTCTAGTGCCAGTCCTCAAGGCAAAATCACCACCAAAACCAGTCTTATGCTTATCCTTCTTGACAATGGCATCAAAGTCAGAGATCTGCCTAGTGACTTCCAACAATATAATGTGATCGATGGGATACCTTGGAAGTCTGTATGGGGGCCCCTGGCAGCCATCAATCCAAATGTAGGAGAAGGTTGGGAACTGAACAAACCATGCTCCATATTTCTTGATAAGTTCTTTAGCCTGGTATGAAATCCTTACATGCTCTGCCTCCTGAAGCATTCTAGTGATATACATGGTAAATGCATCATTTTCCCTCCTATAGTCTGAGCTTCCTAAATACAACTGAGGGAAAAATTCATAGATGACATCCTATCCAAAAATTCCCCTTTTATCCAATCCTTTGTAGGGATGGAATCTTGCAAGTGCATAGACCAAATATGAGGTCATTGTGAAGGTCTTTGTCTGCAACACATTGGACAATTGTTTATGAATTACTTGGCTGATGACCCCTGCCTAATGGTAGTCAATTTTCTCATGTTCCATCATTACAATCACATGGCACATCCAATTCTCAAATGTACCAGCACTCCTCAATCCAACCACCCTGCTAAGAAACATGATGACATCATAGTATTCCTTCTTGAATTTTGCTCTCAATAGCTGCTTAGGCAACTTGGAATAGTGTGACTTGGGCTTCTCCAGCCAGGAATTGATAAGCTGTTGTGACTTCATGGTCTATTCATTGTAGAATTCTTGAGCTGCCTCAATGGTGAATCCCACCACATGAGACTGGTCAGGCATGTCAAATGTTTGGGCAATAGAGACCGAGTTGAGATTTGCAACAACTCTCCCTTGAGGTCCAATTATTCTCTATGTGTCCTAATCATAGTGCCTTGCACACTCTAGTACAAGCTCATAACACTACACTATTGAAGGGAAACCAGCCACGTGCACCAAACCTGACTCTTTCATTCTCCTGGCCACCAAAGGAAGATCTTCAACTGCCATTCTTTCTTTGAATTCTTCAGTCCCATTCTCCAATGTTCGTATCAGTCACCTCTGACCAGAAAAAAGTGACCTTTCTCTCAGGAATCTTGCTTTTAATGCCCATCTTGACCCTTTCTGCATCAGACATTGTGGACCCAGCTGCTGCCTTGCTTGATTCAGCCTGCACTCAACATGAAAATCACAGTAAAAACCACAGGAAAGAGATTAATTCATCAATACATCATTAGAATGAATCTCATATAGTCAAGTTGTTCTTAAATCTCATATAAAATGACCACAACAAATTTCGGGTTTTAAGACCACCCACAGAATATAAGCCTGAGAGGAACTTCAAGAAATTCCTGACCGATCAGATTCCAACGAAATGACCAGAAAACACATACTTAACCATTACACTTGATCATTTTTCATCAGTGAACCACATGGGAGATCATAAGATAGCATGAATAAATCCTAAAATGCATTGAAAATCACTAACACATCATTCCATTCCTCATTCCTTTATGTTTCATCAACTTTCAGGAAAATCTGCCAAAGACAGATTCCTACAAAGAATGAGCCAAAGAGGATTTTTGAGAAACTTGGGAGATAGCAGATTTCAAAGAAATCCAGACCTAACGGACATCCACGAAATATGAAAAATTTTGGACCAATGGAGATTCTCGGAACAAAGGTTTTGGCAAGAGCCAATCATTTTGCCGAGAAGTCCTAGCGACTTCTGGGAGTCACGTCAAAGGATGCCATCAAAATAGGTTCCGCCAAGACCGGGTGGTTTCGTTGTAATGTCTCAGCAAAAAGGGACATAGAAAACATATCGATATGATCTAAGGGTGGTCGTGGTAAGGTCCTGGCGAATTCATCGTGTCTCACCGACCATCGGATTTTAAACAATCACTTTAGCAAGACTCAAGTTTTTCAATATGAGGTCCCAGCGAAGATATGGTGTCTTGTCGAATAGCGATGTAACAGAAATCTCAATGTGACCAACGGGAGCTGGGGTAAGGTCTTGGCGAATGTTCTTGGTCTCACCGACTAGCGATAGAACATGAGAGACCTTCGAAGTGAGAAAGATATTGTCACAGCGATCAAAAATGAACCTAGGAAGGCCTTCAGTATAACGTCTTGAGTTCGGCCAGAGGTCCTAGCGAATTCGTAAGGTTTCACCGATATAGAATTCTATCGGCATAACCTTCGGCCGACAATATGTGGTCTCCCTGAAAAAGATCCAGGCTCGATGAGAGAGGAAGGCTTCGCTATGAAGTCCTACTGAATGTTAGGAGTCTCGCCAAAAGCGAGGGTCTCGGCAAGAGTTGTGATCTCGCCAAAAGGTCTCAGTGAAGCATGAATGTCTTAGCGAAGAAAATAAACAGAGCTCAATGAAAGTGAAATATGCTCGGTAAGAGGTCACACCCAAGGACGGATGTCTCAGCGAAGCAAATGGGTATCGGTATAACTAATAAAGCCCGCTATGACCTCCAGTGACTAGGGCTTGTCTTGTCGACAATGAAGGATATTTTATCGGTGTGAGGGACAATACTGTCACAGTGATAAGACATGAACTTAAGAAGGCCTCTCAGTGAAACATAGGGTGATTGATATGACATCTCCCTGACTGCAAAGGGTCATAGTGAAGAAAATTTGAAAGGGGCGGATAGTCACAATTTTACTCAGATGCCAAATCAATCATGAATTTCACAAGTTCAACTCAAGACAAGTCAGGGATGGACCTTTCATATGTTTTTCTTGTGTTTCAAGCCCATTAAGATGAAATAACTAGACATGGCCCTGCCCTAGGTTTCAAACCTCACCATCCGCCATTAGTGCACAGGCCAGCTCCGAATTCAGTTGTTTCAACTGCTAAGTCATAACTAGGGTTTACTAATTACTCTCAGGTACGATTAATCAAAATGCAGATAGACAAGTGAGTTCAAGACTTACCCAAGGGATGACAAATGATGCAAAATTGAACACCCCTAGCATGAAATGATCACTCTCATAACCCCAAAGTGCCATACACAATTTTCATTCAAAGGCAGGGCAATCAGACACATACCATTATGAAGTAGAAATTGACCTCAAAAGCAGCAAACGTGAAGCCCTGCAGTGCCCACAAAGAACAGAGGTGAGAACGCACAAGAAATAGCCACCAAATCAATCAATTCAAGCCTAAACACCCCAAAACGAAGTCAATCAATTGCAGGAAAGCACCCCTTAGCTCAAATGATGGCAAATAGTAAGCATAATGACACAAAAGATCTCAAAAATAAAGTAAAAACCATCCTTCAAAGCGCGTACAAAGCCATTAATGCAATCGATAAGATAGCCAAACAAGGAATTCGGGAATATGACGAAAGGGCAGAATTTGAGAAAATCTGGACCATGAGGAAATCCGCGGATACCAAAAATCCCTAAAACACGGTGCAAAACCAGAGTCCAAGCAGGATCCGGGAAAATCTGACTAGGGCAAAAAATCCCGAATCCGAGCAAAAGCCAAAAATTCATCCAACACCTAAGATTTTCAATGAATAACCTGGGGGAAACACTTAGGCATTGAAAATAAACATTTATGCATATACCTAAGTAAGACTAAAGCTCAAAAAGAAAAGGCCAAGAAACCAAAACTGAAGCGAAAGAGGGTCCCTGTTTCCAGCAGGGCATGTGTGCGAAAACTGCACAACAGGTTTAAGGTTTAGGGTTAAGGGTAGAGGGGAGAGAGATAGAGAGAGAGGAGTGAGATAGAGAGACCTAAGAGAGGGAGAGGGGTAGGAGGGAGAGACTTGAGAGAGAGGTAGAGGGTTTTAAGGGTTTGGGGTTTTAAGGGTTAAGGGTTTAGGGTTATGGGTAGAGGGGAGAGAGATAGAGGGATTCAAAGGAGAGAGAGGGGAGGGAGGGAGAGAGATAGAGAGTATGCAGGCTTCAAGGCTTAAGGGTTTACGGCTTTAGGGTTTAGGGTTGGAAGGGAGATGTGACAGAGGGAGGAGTGATAGAGAGAGAGACCAAGCAGAGGGAGAGGTAGGATATTGAAGATAATTGAGAGAGAGGGAGAGGGAGGATTGGGAGAGAGATAGAGGAGAGAGGGCTAAGGGTAGAGGGTATATGGCTCTAATGGCTTATGGTTAATGGAGGGAGAGAGATAGAGGGAGTGAGTGAGTGAGAGAAAGACCCAAGAGAGGGAGAAGGGGTAGGAGGGAGAGACTTGAGATAGAGTGATTGAGTGAGTGAGAGAGAGACCTCAGAGAGGGAGTGGTGATAGGAGGGAGAGACTTGAGAGAGAGAGAGATAAAGGAAGGAGGGCAAGGGTAGAGGATAAAATGGCTTAAGGGCTCTAGTGTTTTAGGCCTAGGGTTGGATGAGAGAGATTGATCGAGGGAGGAGTGAGAGAGACCTAAGAGAGGAGGATGGGGGCAGGACATTGAAGATAATTTGAGAGAGAGAGAGAGAGGAGGGAGAGATGGAGGAGGGAGGGCTAAGGCAGGGTAGGATGGTTTTAAGGGTTTAGGGCTGGAGGGTGAGGAGAGAGTAGAGGGAGTGGAGGAGTAAGAGAAACACCCCAAGAGAGGGAGAAGTAGGAGGGAGAGACCTGAGCAGAGGAGGGGAGTGAGTGAGAGAGTGAGAGAGAGAGACACTGAGAGAGGGAGGGTGCTAGGAGGGGAGAGACTTGAGAGAGGAAGGAGGGCTAAGGGTAAAGGGTAGAGGGGTGAAGGTTTCATGGGTTTAGGGTTATGTGGGAGATAGATAGAGGGAGGAGTGAGTGAGACAGAGAGGAGTGAGTGAGTGAGTGATAGAGAGACCTAAGAGAGGGAGTGGTGCTAGGAGGGAGAGACTTGAGAGAGAGAGATAAAGGAAGGGAGGCTTAAGGGTTGAGAGAGACCTAAGAGAGGGAGAGGTGGTAGGATGGAGAGACTTGAGAGAGAGAGAGAGAGGGAGGGAGTGAAAGAGAGATAGAGGGATGGGGGTTAAGGGTAGAGGGTAGATGGTTTAAGGGTTTAAGGTTTAAGGGTTAAGGGTTTAGGGTTTTGGGTTAAGGGTAGAGGGAAGTGTTGGTTTTGTTTTACAATGTAACCAGGTTGGTCTTCTAATCTACCTATGTAATTTCCAATCCCAATCAAGGGCAGCTCGAAGGACCTGGACCAATTGACAAGGACTTTAAAAAAGCCTCCTACACTTTGGTCGGCTCTATAAGACCCGAGAGGGTGATCCCTTAATGTGTTTACAACCTCTTTGCCAATATCATAAACAACATTAACAATAATAGATAATCTCATTTAATAGCTCAACATAATAGTATAATATTGAATAGAATTGGCTATTCATCGACATTATCAGCTATTTGGAGCATGAGATAACTACAACACAATCCCAACATAAAATAGGTGATTGATTTGCAATTTTTGGCAAGCTCTAGGTAAAGACGAACAAATACTGAATCAAACAACTTAGATCAGTGCCATATATCCATTGTGGGAGTCAAATTCATAAGTATTCAAGGGTTTATGATAGATTTAACACATAGCATATACGATCCCTAATAAAATTGCATTGCAATCTCATCAATATGTATTCTAACCCAATACTACTTATCAAATCCTTATACAAAACATATCTTCCTATAATCACATTTAAGCATTTCAATTAATCCCTTGAATTAAAGCTAAAATAAGGATCATACACACCACAATAGTGAGATGAATGAAACAACCCTTAGTTATCTTATTCAAAATTAAGATATGCATGTACATTGGAGAGACATGAGTTTGAATTTATCATTTCAACTCAAATGCTAGTACAGTTATACAACATTAAATTTCCATGAATTCAAAATCTATTACAAAATGACTTAGAACCTAAATTGCATTTTCTAAAACCATTGAACTTTACAATTTGGTCTACAACTTCACCTAGACTCGACCCAAAATTATCTAACTTGCTAACCCGTACTTCTAGCCTTGAAATCCTTCTTATAGAAAATGAAGGAGCAAACAAGCATCGGGCCAAAAAGTACACATGTCACTAGCCAATTGGAATACCTAGTGACATTCCAAAAATCATTACAATAGCAATCACTCTAGAGAATATTCATGTTCATTGTGCCAACTGAGAAAAGTTGATGCAGCAACAAAAGCCATAAGAATCCTGTGCCAAGACTGCCACCAAAGCAAAACTGGAAACCGTTGTAACTGCAATAGCTTATTTTCCAACTGTTAGCAGCCCACTTCTTTTATTCTTCCTCAGTTAAATATTTAGTTATCCATTTCTGATATTCTTGATCAGTTGGCCAGTCAAAATTAATTACCTCATTTACCTTAGCATTAAAAGGTGTATATTTAACCGCTACCTGATTTTCATCTCTTTCAAAAGATTCCAAAAATGAGCTGGTGCTAATGATTTTATCCATACAGCTCACCAACAAAAATCATAATCTGAGTCATCACAAATTAATTTAATTTGGTCATTGATGACCTCATTTTCCTAGTCTTGCCACTGCTGGAGTGACCTGATATTCCCTTGCTCGTCAATTATATCAGGTAACAATGTGTTACTCTAATCATCAAAATTCTTCACCAATTTCCTGATCCTCCTACTCAAGTCATCAGGTAAGGTCTGAAAAACCTTGCAATGATTTTACTAACACATGAGTAGGCTTTAATGATTGGGGCCTATTATTTGTATCAAACCTTGAGGCTATAAACATTATACCCAAATCACTGGCCCTAGGGATCCAATTTTGAATTAGTGGTATCACTACCTCCTGGTCCCTATCTATATTCTTTATTGCATCAAATAATAAAGAATATAAAGAACGTATAGATGATAATATAGTATCAACCTTTTCATTTAAGTGCCTCAAGACAATAGTGACAATCTCCTTTTGCATTGAAAGAGATCCCTCCTCACTTACCTTTAATGATGCCTGTAATTCTTCAATTTTCTGCATGAGCTATTTCTTTGTAGGATCAACAAAGCACTATGTTTCTTCATCAATTTTTTCTAAAGGAGGGGTGAGGGAAGGATTCTGACTAGGATACCCTGGTGTGGAAACAATTGGAGAAGTAGGAGGCACTGAACTTGATGTGGAAGGTAATGAACTGATTCCTGGAGCACTTGATGTCTCCTTAATCTATTTATAACTTAACCTATCCACCTCGGTTTGCAACTCAACATTCTTTTGCTGCATTTTTTTGTATTCCTCAATAAAAAGGTTATACTTCTCCATTAGGCTCTTTTTTTCAGCCTCTTCTCTTTTAGTAGTCTTTTGGGCTAATTTGGCCACATTCATAGTTAGATTAGTGGCCTCAGTGGTTGAGGTCTTTGAAGCTCTTTTTATTATTAACCCGCCTCTGAAATTTGGGTTAATATCTATAACATATGGATTTCTCCCTTGTGGGGCCAATTCCCAAATTGCCAAAGTCTCATACTCTTCACTGAAGGTAGAGTCTTGCAGTGCTACCTTGACCTCTTCTTTAGAGTCTTGCAAAGGATGCTTGGACTTTAGAATAGCATTAAATGTTGTAGCATTTGCAATGTCCCATTCAGGAAGAATCAATACACCAGCCTGAGTCACCAGTTTTCTTCCTTCCTCAAGAGTAATGTTCTTGAATTCTTCCATTAATTTAGCTTTCACTTCCTCATCATTCTCCTGGTCTGACTTGTCAGGTCTCAACTCTCTCCTCTTTTTACATTTATCTTGATATTTCTCAAATTTCATCCTCCATACCAATTGCAAGAAGACAAGAGTTTTTATAAATGCATCATCATCTAGAAACTCCTTACATGCCTCCATTCTTGCATATTGTACACATTTGTCTTTCATATCCAAATCGGATAAAACCAATTCAGCTGACCTAGGAGGGGAAGGTATACCAATCTGCATATCTTGATCAGTAACAACAATCTCATCCATCACATCCTATGGTGGTTAATCAGTCCTTTGCCTCTTAGGGCTTGGTTCAAATGGTGGTGATGAAGGACTATCTTCTGGTGATGATTCCAGATCAATAATCTTAATTGCCCCAGGTGTTTTGAGCTTTGGACCTGGCTGTGTAGGCAATTTCATTATTTGTTTACCTTTTCTGTCCACTTTTTCTTCATCACTGTTGTCATCCTTTTTCCTCCTATAAATGGGCCACCTTTCTATAGGCTGGTATGTTGGCCTTGTTTCCATTGGCCTAGCACCTTGTTCCTACACACCCTAACTCAATTCCAAGTTTATCTTCTTGGTCCTCAAGGTTCCCATAATTTCTTTGAAGTTCCCCATCACAAAATCAATTTTCTTATGATGTGGACTGAACTCCAACAATGGATCATACTTTGGACCCATTTTGTGCACAATATCTAATAGCTTATCATAAGCTATCCATTTCTTCTTGTTCAACTCCTGCCTATTTAGATCAAATTCATTTCTAATCAAGTCCTCAGGAAAGTTGAACTCATGTACAAACTTGCCACCCTTTATTCTCTATCTGAAAAGGGAAAAGAATCCCTCAGGATCATGTTTCCTCTTTGGACCACACCTTAAGTGGTAATCATCAAAGAATTTTCCAAAGTGTACCCATCCTCCCTTTGAAAATACAAAATCAGATACCACTGTATAATCTAGGAAAAAGGTTCCCTTACCCCTCCTAGTGAGGTTATCCTCATGGATACAACCTATTTACCACATAACCTCTGCAAATCCCACTCTTGGTGGCACATTGTATGGCAGTATATGGTGGGTTCCTTGAAAATCATATACTCTCAAAACAGTGCTGACTGGGTATGGAATAATGTCACCCCAATTATGGTAGACTTTTAATTCTGGCCTCCTCCCCTTCGGTCTAAGGAAATCATGCAATTCCTCAAGGATCCTAGGTACATTCACCATCATTCTGGCCCTCAATCTAGAAGCAAAGAAATTATCAAATTGTACATAACTGGTGCCTTCTTTATTACATGATAAGTTTGCAGTCCATATATGTACAGGCAATCTTTCTCCATGAACAAATTTCCTTAATTACATCTGCTCAGAAAAGAAGTTAGCATTCTTGCACAAGAACATATGCATCAACATAGAATACCAAAATAATTGAGTTCTTGTATCATTCCGCTACAACTTTGATAGCCCTTCATGTATCCTTTCAGCCAAGAATGAGGCAAAATCATATGTCGCGGAGAAATTGGGGTGTTGTATTTGCACCCCCATGAACATGTAGGCAATGGGCATCATCGTGCTAGGATTAAAACCTAAAATCTGGCATAATGAACAAAAAGTGGCCAAGAAATGATTTTCAAAGCAATTTACTTTGAATGGTTCTTGGTCACTAGGGCTAATATGAAATCTTGAACCCCCTGCCCTAGCCAGATGAGGTGGAAGAAACTTAGCTCTAAAAGGAGACTTTAATTTTCCATATTCCTGCTTCATTTCCTCAAGATTGATAGGAACCAAGTATACACTTGACTCACTCAAATCAAAAACCTATTGGACCTCTTCTCTATTAATTCTCAACAGAACCCTTCCACCATTGTCCCTGATTACCCACATAATAGGTTCATAGCTCGTAGCCACAACCCTAAGCAAATCTATATCAGGGAACACATTTGGAACAACCAAATTCCCCATATCATACATCCAGCCGTTTGAGAAGGGGTGAGGAAAATTCCTATGTCCATACCATAGTCTAAACATCTCCAAACCTGTAAGAGGAACCCTAGCATTAGCTATATTTGAACAATTATATACCAATCCCTCCCCTAGGATTTTTCCTCGCATCAGAACCAACCCCTTCTTCCTATCATTTGTTGACAATGGAAATTGATCCAAGAAATCATCATATAATTTCCTACTCAAATAATCAATTTGGCCATAGTGTTGCTTTGGAGGTGCCATCTTGGATAAACTAGGGCTTACTTACTATTTCACATTTCAAATAATTAGGACTAACTAGAAAATGAAATTATAGAATAAAACCCTACAATTCTCCACAATTCAATCAACCTACAACCCTAAAACATTTATCAACAAGCCCAATAACAAGCATATAGTAAACAATTTTTCAAATTCAAGTGAAGAATAACTAGGCGACACAGAAATTAACTCACGGCTTTTGTGTTTGCACAAATCCCAATTCTTCGCTATATAAACACGCAACTTTGCTTTTGGCTCTGAGACTACTTCACAAAATACTTGAATGCTTTGTGATACAATAAAAGCAGGAGAATTGTTTTTATTTTGATCAAATTATGCCAGAAAGTGTCTCATCCACCATTAAAGCTTACTCGCATGCTGCACGAACGACTCTAATCGTATTTGATGCTGATTTAAATATTAGCCGTCGATCCGTAAATTTGATAAAATCATCGAATGACTACCTTCAAAAAAAGCTAACACAATCGCCAACATGGAAATAAGGGGCCCACCATACCATACATTTCCAAGGAAATCCACGTGGCGGTTGCCCGCGATATCGCAATCAGTAAAGACCTTGAAACTTCCAATCACGCAATAGCGAGCAATCGTAGATCCTGATCATCAGTGATCCTATTCCTTCAAAATAGTTATCGGCTTTATCATTAACCATCTAGCAACTTTCCTGCCAAGATTATAACATCTCCGTAGATTTGAAACATGTGCATTTGAAGAACACTTTAGTAACCCGTTGCATAACATATTAAAGTTGGATTAATTTACCAAGGTATTTCCATTATTCCTTCGACTTTACCAAATAAGACATGTGGCGGTTGCCCGTGATATCGTAATCAATAAAGACCTTGTGATTTCTAATCATGCGATGGCATGAAATCGTTGAGATCAAATGATGATTCATCAACGGTCATGCAAACTCATCCCCTTTGGCTTCATCATATGGAACACGTGGTACCCACCCGCGATATCGAGATCAGCCAAAGTAGTGTGGTGGGGTCATCACGGGATGGCAAGGAATGGCTAAGATCAAACAACAGTCAATCTATGGTCACACAAATTACCCTCTATAAAATAAAACATTTATTAAAAGAATGAGGGGGACATCACTAGGCGGATGATAAACGATCGACATAAGTTGTTTTAAAATGATGAAACATAGGGCCGACCAAGACTTAGGGAAAAATAAAATCAATGGAATCCATCGCGAATCAAAGGATCTCGATAAATATTGAACATAAGATAAACCTCAAAAATAAAATAAAGTCAAAATCGCTTTCCGGATTATAAGACGTCCGCTCTTCGGATTAACAAAGATAAAACGCAAAAAGGTTAATATCAAAGGAGTAAATCAAAGGAACCGAAAGAGACACAAAGTCGAAGTAATGGAAGGTAAAATAAAAGAAGAAGTCGTCTGAACAAATAAAGGAAGTCGAGAGAATGAAGGGAACAAGGAGTTAAGGGTAGAGAGGTGGGGTTTAAGGTTTAGGGTTTAGAAGTTAAGAGGGTTTAGGGTTTAAGGGTGGGGAGAGACATAGAGGTAGAGAGAGAGAGAGACCTGAGAGAGGGAGAATTGTGGGAAATTGCAAAGTTATGTTCTATAATTTCATATTTTGTTTAGCTTTAGTCTTTCTTAGGAAGCTCTTGTTTGCTCAAGATGCCACTGACAAAGCAGCATGCTGGCCAGATTGATTATTTAAGTAGAAACCTATATGATGACTTCTTGGATCAATTTCCCTTGTCAACAAATGATAGGAAGAAGGGATTGGTTTTGATGCGAGGAAACACCCTAGGGGAGGGATTAGTGTATAATTGTCCAACATAGCCTGATGGAACACTGGATCTTTTCTCATGCTTGGGAAATCTTTCACCAAAAGATTCCATGAATGCACCTTACCCAAAGTATGCTTTAGGACCTCCGTGCATACAAACACAAGCATTGTCATTTATCATCTTGCAGCAGTGGTACCTAAGATGATGGTACTACCCCTCCCTTGGACATTGCTCTCTTCTTACAATTGGATACATCAGTCCTCCTTTTGATTTTGTCAAAAAGATATGAAATGATTTCTAAGAAATGCCTTATCGGGTCAATGAGATCACCAAAAGTCTAGGACTTGTCAAATGAAGGTATATTATTGACACCTATCCCTTTTCTATTCACTTGTTAGGACTTAGTAATGACTATCCAAAGAGAAAATGAGATAGTGGAAACAACCATTTATATTATTTATCTCACTGCAATCCATTTCATGGCTATAGTCATGTTGTCACCCAATGTAGGTTTATTTTTTCAAATTCATAGATAACATGAAGACAAACCTGTAGCCTTTAATGGTACTACTCTTATTCATGACTATGCTATGTTCCCTTGAAGCACCATGATTTATGATGGTTTTTATGTTGAATGTCTTCATTAAAACACCCATGTGCAAGTATATTCCTATTATAGCCTATTGCTGGAATGGATGATGAATGGTATGAAAAGGTAAAAATACAACTGTGCTTTGCTTCCTTCACTACTTGTTTCTGATTGTTGATTGTTGTTCATATGCACTTGTACCATTGTAATGCTTGATGTCCTATATGAACCTGCATGGCTGTCTTGTAGCATAACCTCATAGTTGTTCATATACACTTGTACTATGGCCTTGGCTTCCAAAATGAGACCTCTCCTGAATCATAACTGTTTAATTGTCATTTGTAACTTTTTGTTTCTTGTATGCAATCATGATCCATGTTGGATCAATCATGATGACAAAAACCCCTACATGAAAGGTTATGAGCATAGAAATTGTATCTCGATCACATGATATGAGGGTTCCATTGCTATCATAAACCTCTTGTAATGACATGTTTTCAATAGGAATATTATCTATGTCAACTAGAGTTGATTTTTCTTGAATGTATTTTCCTTTTATGCCTTTCCTGAAAACATCATGCATTGAATGTTATCTGGCAACTTGTTCGCCTAATGTTTGATTATGAAGGCCTTGAATAGAGCCTTGTGCAACTTTAGATTTTGGTTTTGTTTTTGTCCTTCATGAGACCATTGTAGCATGCATTGTTGGTTGTCCTTATCAATGACAATGACCTTTACCTATTGCATTCACTTTCACCAGTACACCCATGAATGAATAATATCAATCCCCTTTGCCTCTTGTAGCTTTTGCAAAGGTGTTGTCCTTGTACTTGTATCATGACCTTGATTCAACCATTGCTCTTCTTTTGTTATGTGTAATAAATACACATAGTCTCCTCATTTTATCTTTATTGGACAACCACCTGTCACATATATGGGTGACCTAACAACTCACCTTCCTATGTGATGTGTGATTGTCCAATAGGGTTATGGTGAGAGGGGCTTGACAACAACTTGAAATGATTCCTCATTTTTTAAAAGATGCATAATTGAACTTGATGCATCTATGAAGTCACTTCCTTTATAAACAGATCATGGATCTTCTTAAGAAGATTGAAGGACATATCAACACAATATGTTGCATCTTTTGAATTTGTCCTTTCCTATCTTGTCTTATGTTCCTTTCATGTCCTGTCTTATGTTACTAGTCTTTTATGGTGTTGGGAAAATCCTAAAGTTGGGGTTTTTTGTTTGACTGAATCCATCTATCTCTCTCC